>JBBPQR010000221.1:0-14636 GCA_038092615.1 Boletus sphaerocystis | reverse complement strand
TGTGAATGGCGTTCCTTCCCGCGACGGGCGCTCTGTATCATCGACGCTCCACGATCGAGCACGGACCACGACCACGGGATCCACTCCTGTTGTGAGCACCTCTGCAAAGCCTTCATCAAAACCCCATCATGGTCCTCGGCATTCATCTGTACACCCGCCAACGCAGTCCCATACTCAGCCAAGCGCATCTAGCTCATCGCCTCACACAGCACGGGAGACCTTTTTAAACTACTTTTTTGGCCAGAACGGTCCCGGACCCGTCGGTGGATCAAACATTGAGAGATCACATGTGAGCTCGGCCCCCGTGCCAACAGGTCGAGACGTTTCAAGTGCAGAGACGCCCGGACCCACCGGACTCATGGCTGGTAAACGAACGCTGGACGGTAGTAGCGCGGCCTATGATATGAGAAGCCTGGGCAAACACATCGAAGCTGTGAGTATCGAGCATCCTGCTTCTCCTTGCCTTCTCTGTGTTTTGAACTGCGGTATTTCCTAGGTATCGTCGTCCGATAACAATGCACAAATGACGCAACGCGAAGAGATGGAAACGTCACTCATCCGGTCTTTGATCGCCTCGTATTTTTCGATCACGCGGCAAACGATACAAGATCTGATTCCGAAAGCGATCATGCACTTTTTGG
This sequence comes from Boletus sphaerocystis, assembly GCA_038092615.1. NCBI lineage: Eukaryota > Fungi > Basidiomycota > Agaricomycetes > Boletales > Boletaceae > Boletus > Boletus sphaerocystis. The sequence goes on along the minus strand of JBBPQR010000221.1, from coordinate 13,995 downwards.
TCAATTATTCGACCAAGGAGGTGCAGAATCGGTTGGTGGCGACGTTGTACAAGCCGGAGTTGTTTGCGGAGGTGTTGAGCGAGGACGAGGCGCTGGTCGCAGAGCGGACGCGGGTGAAGGCGCTCTTGGATGCGTACAAGGAGGCTTTCAAGATGCTGTCTGATGTCAACTTGAAACCACTCTAGACGTAGCTTCCCGTTTTCGCATCGGTTGTTTTTGAGCTTGCATTGTTTTCCAATCCACTCCGAGGGCATCCCAAAGTTCCAACTGAGATGAGGTGTGAGGGCATTTCCATAGCCGAAGCAACGTTTGCATAAATGACCAGGTACCCCCCAGCGGAGAGGATGGATATGCCCAAACGGTCATGCGATATATACCCCGGATCTAGGACACAAGTATCTGACTGGCCAAAATATACGGCTACTTTATTGGACTTGGTTACACGGGAGACCCACAAAGCTTGGAAAGCACTGTGCATTGGCACAAGACCCAAGACCAGCAACAAGGTCACCGGGCGAAGGGGGGGAGGGCAAGGCGCAGCCGCATCACGTCACCCAATCCCAACCCCCGACCAACCGACGACAGCGACACAGCAACAAAAAAAGAGTCCAGACGGAACAGGCGCACGCACGCACAGCAAACGCAATCACGCAAACCGAACCCCCAGCCCCTTTCTCCACCGCGCCGACTGTCACGTATCGGACGACGACGATGTAGGATGTCCCTTGACCGCAATCCACTTGTCTTTCGTGGAGGTGGTGGTACAGGTGGAAATAGTGGGTGGTTCCTTGGAGTCAGAGGTGGCGCCGGCAGGCTTATCCGGCTCCTCCTCCGACGTCATACTCTCCTCCGTGTCCGCTTCGATGCCGCCATTGCTGACGTCCGACTCCGAGGAAGACGCGGATTCGCTGTGGATAACGGGAATGATGGTGTCGACGGGCGTGCTCGTGCTCGCGGCGACGACGCCCTCGAGTTTCATCGCAGCATCGGCACGGTGGGCCTTCTTGGATTTGGATCGGTCCCTTTTCTCGAGCTTCTGCAGAGGTCACGACGGAAGAAAAGGGATAGAAAAAGGACTCGTTAGAGACCATGAAAGAAGGTGGGGGGAAGGAAAAAGTTGTGTACTAACCTCTTTCATCTCTCTCTCTTCGAGCTGGATTCGGAAAGTAGATCAGCGCATGTGGGCGAGCCGGGTGGGGAAAACATTTGTATTTACCTCCTTGGCGACCCTCTCTTCCCTCTATATGGGGCATTTGTCAAATACGAACATTGGAAATGGAATAGGAATGGAACTGCACCTCTTTACGTTCTGTTTCTTCCGCCTGCGAGTCACACGTTGTCAGTCGGCGGGTATCATTTAGATGCTCTCATCATTGCATACCTCCTTCTTTTCCTTGGCTTCACGCTGCCCCAATGTCAACCATCATTACTTGACGCTTACGATCCACGGACGTACCTCTGCCTTTTCCCTCTTGAGCTTTTCGCGTGTCTCGCGTTCCTGGACGATCCTGGGAGACAGTCAGTACCCGAAGTTCGGGCATTTTCGGGACACTACCAACCAATCACCGACTTCGTCCACACACTCCCTTGGGCGAACCTTGTTCTTGAGGAGGTAACCTTGCAACGCCGCCACCTATGGACGGAGATATCAGGGGACCGGACACAGGATTCTAAATGGGAGGTGACTCACGCTGAGTTCTCCCTCGGGGATGGCGTCCGCAAAACGCTTGGCAAGTTCCGCAATTTCAGCCTCTTCGAGTACTGGTATGGCGTGTCCGGGGGCCTTCCGTTTCGGCAGAGGCATATTCTTTTGCGACACGTCATCCTTCTCTTGTGACGTGGTCTCTGTCGGTGACGGGGCAGGTTTGGAGGGGAAGAAACATTTGAAGATACCCTCTGCTTGCCACTTTGTTGCGTGGGTAAAGTTCACCCACACGTCCATGCGACCCGGGCGGCTGAGCGCCGGATCGAGACGCTCGATATGGTTGGTCGTGGCAAACAATAGGCTGTAGATAAGTGTGCGAAATTGTTAGCGGAAATCACGCAGCTGGGTAAATTATGGAGCGCTCACCGGCCCTCTGCCGCAGCGACGCCATCGAGGCTGTTCAGCAGGCCACTCAAACTAAGCGTAGAGCCGTCATTTGACTCATTATTGTTAGGCGTAGATGTAGATGTTGTGGGTATGCCAGTGGATGATGAATCACGACTGACGGAACGCGTGAAAGCAGCGTCCAAATCTTCAAGAAGTAAGATACATCTGCAGATTTGAAAAGCTTAGCACGGCCCGCGAAAGGAAACACGTAAACCGACCTAGACGGTACATGTCCCATTAATGTCGTCAATGTATTATCACTCATCCTGTAGAGGGCGGTCAGCACCACCCAGAAACGACCAAGGCCATAAATAGCTTTACCCCTTTGATGACAAGCTGACGACATAAATGTCCAAACCTAGTTCGCCAGCCAACGAATGAATTAGCGAAGTCTTCCCACTGGGTAACAATGAACCAATCATCAATGCTCGGCATATAATATCCTGCAAGGCTGTCCTACCTTCCCGGAACACCGTAGAGGAGGTATCCTCGGCGGAACGGAATGCCTGCAGTGAATCCGATGAGCGCGAGTTATCACATCATCATATTTCACCAACCTCTCTCGGCATACCTATGAGATGAATGGGTCATTTGATGGCCTGGGAAGATTCTAGACCTTGCTCACCAATCCTCAGAGCACAGGAAGTCTTTGCAATCAGTCAGGAGCATGTCCTTAACCCCTGGTTGGAGAACAATGGAACCCATTGGCCGTTTTTGGCGGGCTCCGTTCCATCTCCAGCAGGCATAGGTTCTGACGAGCGAGCGTGGGCGGCTGAGTAAGCGCCATCGTCACCTTACGTGATACCGACTCACGTATCAGCCATGAAGATATGGACGCGATGCTCAGCATCCTTCTCGTATTCACGCTTCGCTTCCAAGACTAGTTTCTTAAGAATGTCGTTGCTGCGAGCGACGACGCTAAAACAAATGTGAGCTAGGCTGAACGGACCGGACCGGAACATGAATTCATCTTACCTGATCTTGAGAGCCGCGCCATGACCATAGTCTGGGTAACGTTTCGTGCGCGTTATCTTTAAACGCCGGCAATGGTTCAGTTCTCCCAGGATCTGGTCAAGTATGATAATAATTGAATACGCACCCTTAGCCAATGACCACGGTAATAAATTGTGTGAGTTGTGTCTGCCGACAATGATCAAAAGTGGTTATGAAGCCTGGGAAGCAATTTGTGGCAAACTCTACCTAAACTCGGCATGAACGCCACTTTGCGTTTTCGACGGCCGTGTACGAGAGCATCTTCGTCATCGTCCACTTCGTCTTCGTCTTCCAGGTCGCCGGTGGTGGACTGCGTGAGACCATTGCGACTGACCGTACGTGTTGTTATTTCAAATTCGCGACTTCGGCCCCATGCGGGTTGCTAAGTAGGTCGAACATGAACGGAACGAAGAACCACAAAGTGTGAACCCGCTTGCCTTGGACAACCAATGCATCAACCTGCGTCCTGTCAGTCCCGAGTACAGCAAGCTCGAAAGAAGTCGCTCACCAGTCATAAGGGTAATCCTCCTGGCTGAAGTGCGCGGTCAAGAAAAACGCTGTTGCAAACGGTTCAGTGTCCAGGATTGCTGCAATGGCCCGGGGAACGAGCATACAGTCAATGAAGCCATTCCAAGCGGAGATGGAGGCTCGTCTTGCGGTTTCGACGGTCCCTCCGATGACAACGAGTTTCTAGAGTGGAGGGTCAGATTGGGTGGTGAGACAAGTGCCGTGGAGGTACCAGAGTGTCCTGAACAGCATTGGTATTCATCCCCAGAGGGGAAAGCATGTTTTTCAGGGTGTTCATGTCAGTGCAGGAGCAAGCGGAGAGGAGGAGAGCGGGGAGTGATGTCTCGCCACGGCCGGTATTTAACTGATTTATTACTGTGCCTCGTGCACAAATATAATAAGTGCAGGGTAGCAAGTGAACAGGACGGTGTCAATTACTCTCGGTAAGGCTTCCCGGATAGAAAAAAGAGCAATCGGGAATACTGGGTGATGTTCTGACGTGCGACCTTAAGCTGAGGCCACTTCGTAACCATACTCGGCTTTTCATGTCGGGCAAACTCAGATAAGGTGAACAACTCCAGCTGCGAGTCAGTAATATTCCCAGAGACAAGCCTGTCAGAGCCTGGGTTCAGGTTACGTTTACCCCGGCTTGTGGATTATACGGTACTACGGGAGATCCCTGGGTCGTGGCGGAACAGAAATATTCACAGACGCAGTTTCCGCTCATTACGGCAATATGTGGTTTCGCGTGTACTCAGGTACTCTGCCGTTTGACTTAGCGAATCTCAGTTGGCGATCGCCTTCCTCTCCAAGTGGCCTGTTTTAGCCGTCTGCTGTTGCAATACATAATAGTTGAGCCACGCTGTACTACTAGCAGTATGACTCGGAGACAATGCACGAAGCGGGAGCAGATAGCCCTGGGCCATCGCCTGCAAATAGAACCGGGTTGGATGACAAAACCGCCGGTCCGCAACCTAAGCGTAAGCCTTGTGTGCCAGAACATAATGCCGACCTGGGATGTTCCGTCATCCCTCCAAGTTCGATTCCCAACCTGTCACCCCTTCTCAGAGAAAGAGGGCGACGACACAGAGAATGGAACCTCCAGATAGTATGGACCCCAGTTTGTTTTGTTTGTCGGCGCGGCGGGAATGTTCTAAAAGACGGCGAAATCGTCGGATCTAGTGCCGAATCGGATCCAGTTGACCTCACAGCCGCATCGCACTCGACCCAGATTTCGGACACGCACAGCGGGGAGTGCCCACCGCCACTGTCTCTCATGTGAGGCAACTCCGCTACAGCAGTCTCCTGAGGCGGTGGGTCCCCGCTTCTAGTAGCATTAATACACAGATGCAATCGTGCCTCATTCTCACACCGTCTCATGAGACCCTCCCTGCTGCCGGCAGCGAAGCCGAGCGTAGTACTGATGCAAAGATCCATCGCTCACGGCCCCGAGCCCTGCCAGATTTCACCGAATCTTGGCCAACGACCCCATTCACTCCAAGCGAGAGGACCCATCGAGACTCAGGAGGACTCTGCCTGATAACTCCAGGCCGCAGTGCAACAACACTCAAGAGGTCTAGACTCTGCCACACAAGTCATTTGGAGGCTTGATGGAGCCATATGCTACTCATGTTGTGGGTTTATTCCTCTTTGATTATTTCGGTTTCACCATCCCGGACCAGGCGCTGCAAGCCATAATCCCACGGTGCTGCGTGGGCCTATGACTTCTTAATATCAATAGATGCGCCACTACAGCTCCCTCTTGTCCACGGTATGGAAGGCATGCCGTCGCTATACCATGAATTACGCAGACGAGATTTGGTAGATCTAGCTGGGAATTCAGCAACCCATATCACAACAGGTCACACACGAACAACCCTGGATACCAATCATAACATCAATATTTCTATTTCCACAGCACTGATTCGAGCCTGATCGTCTACGACACTCGTCAAGAAGCGAACAAGGATTCAGATCTCAGACCCGTGTCCGAGCCATCTTCTCTAGATAATCTCTGCAAAAGGTATACGACCCATCTACAGATTTTCCTTTTGTGGATGCAAGGTTTATCTGCTACTGAATCATGGCCCGGGGCATCCTGTTGGTGGCGCGCCACGTATACGGTATGTGGGTGCGCGAAAACGGCGCTGCATCGCGATTCTGACACGCCACGCTCAAAGGTCAAGGGTGAACTGAGCGATTTGTTTCGAGACGGCCCCCGTACGTAACATTGGTGGCGCACCTCCGTGGACATGGATCTCTCTCTCGTGCGTAGCACCCCTTTAACACTTTGTGGTTCGAGAGAAGGCATCACCACTTTCGTCAGTGGCTGCAAACACGTGATGCCGGGCAGGAGTGGCGCCTGTGTCTTGTCCAGGGTATGCACTTGGTGATTATGGCGTCGATGATAAAAGTTTTAAATATCGACGGAAGCACTGACCTACTGACGTACCGAGTCTTGTGGTCTACCTCAGTTGATAAATACGGACCCACCGGATCATAGTTTTCGCGGTGGCCCAAGTGTTTCAGGCTCGTATTCCACAGGGTTGGATTGCTCTCTCGGGTCATCACCTTGTTGATGGCCACTTGCAGTCCAGGAATTCTGGCCAGTCACGTCAACGGAGATGAGAAACACTCTTCAGAAACACCTATCGATTAAAAGAAGCGAATGTTAACGAGTAGAATATAGATCCATACTTTGATCATTCAAGTTGGCACTGCGTGGGCTGAGTGCAAGTCACGCCACATATGTCAATGAAATGATAAACGGACATGCGCAGCAGGTGCTGCACACTGGACCCGGTTGAATGGAAAAGTCAAACCTTGAGGTGAAGTCGGCAAATATACTTCTGACATTTCGGTTGAGTACACTCGTCATGATTTCGTGTTCAAGCAACCCGCGGTCGGCTGACGCGGGAGCAACGTTCATCCCTGAAACACACAGTCATGAGCATGCATCGAGTAGTACATTGCAATGATGATAGATAAAGATCACGGGAATATACCGTAAGGGAACCATGCAGCTCGCTCAGCCTCTATGTAGGAGCCCACCCATCTCCATCTCATCAGTTTCATCCCTCGGCGCGGAAACGACCAGACCTTCCGTCATTTCTCGCTTCACGCAGAGTTGCTCCGCAATTATGACCGTCCAGACAGACCCTGCAGACATGACGAGCCAGAAGAACAGCGAGGTAGGAATGGAAGCCGAGTAATACGTCGTGAGCACCAGGTGATTGAATACTAAAGTTAATGCAAAGTCCAAAATGAAGCGCGGCCGCCGTATGAAAGTATACAGATAGTAGATACTATCGGATGAGTCAGTTCGAGCATGAAAAGATGCCGCACGGAATACGTACTCCGCTGAAGAAGCGACGAGCCAGGACGCAGCGATGACCCAACCTCGTATAGGGTCTGTGCGTCCGTCCCATCGGCCATCTTCCCACCCGCCACCCACTTGTTTCCCGCCACTCCACGCGCCGTAATAGGAGCTCCATCGCTCCTCACCTTGGACGCCGCGGACAGTAGGTCGACCGGCCATTTCCCTCCAGTCCATTACCATGCCTAAAGATGTTGTATCCTCGTGAGTGGGCACATTTCCAGAAGAAGTTACATACCAACGTTGGTGGCACCACCTTCATACGTGAGAGAAGTTGGCTCCGCAAAGACTGTAAGCAGTGGGGGTATGAGGATAGAAAGAGTCAGGTAATGCAGTGTCTGCACGTAGATGATCTAGCGGCGAGAATGAGCAATTTAGATAGCATTAAGAAAAGAAATACCTGAGAAATGAGCAAAACAGGGTCCCAGCTGCTCTGTCGTGGGGGTGCCATGAAGTATCAGTCACGGTGTGGTGTGGTACTCGGTGGGCTTTCGCGGACCGAGTGACGTCCGTGCTTGGATGTCCACGTGATTAGTATTACGTAAACTTATCTCCGATCGCTTTTGCCTAATTCGCATGAGTCACCTTCAACTTGGCATTGGCAGAGAGCGTGTAATGCCCAACCCAGCGTACGAACGCATTTCTGACAATGATGCGGATGAAGAACTCGCAGATATCCCCTCTCAGTTACCTCGCGTCCGACCGCGTCCAGAGCTTGTCGTTCAACCACCAGTCTATTATGGAGATGGTCCCTTTGACCCACCCAGTTCAGAGGAGGACTCGGACGAAGAGCGTTTCCTGCATAAATCAGGTCACAACGGAGCGCTGAATCAGGGTGGATTCGACGACTCGGAACCAGGAACTGGCTTACGAGTGGGAGGTAGCAAGGTCAGTGCGCAGCACATTACTTTGGAATTCATTATCCACTTCACACTTAGCGTCCGACGGCCCTGAGGTATCTCGTATACTCTCTGGCATCACTGGTGCTCTTGTCGGCCTGCATTGGCGTGTTCGCCGCAACCAATCTGTACCACGGGCAGCCGTACCGTGCATCGAGAGGGCGTAAAGTATCGCTTGACCACATATTCAACGGGACCTTTAGCCAACTTATTCAAGATCTTCACTGGGTTCCTGAAGGTGCGTGGACAATAATTCATTATCATTCGTCGCTCATGTAGCATTAGCTGGTGATGGCGTTTTCTCGACCTCTCAGAACGGGCAAATTCAACTTGTCGACCTCAAAATAAATACAACCACTCCTTTGGTTTCACTTACTGATATCAAAGACGTAAATGGTCGTTTCCTTTTCAGTAACATTCTCGCTAAATCCTGCCACAGGAGCATGGTCAGCTAATTTTTTGGACTGACTGGAAGCTTTCTCCAGACATGAAGTACATTCTTGTCAAAGCGGATCATCACAAGGTACGCACAATCTCTCCGCAGTCCTCCTGAATCTCAAGCAGTGTTAGCAATGGAGGCATTCCAGCTTCGGCAATTACTATGTTCATAATCTGGAGACTAAGGTTACCTATTCACTTCTTCCGCCTACTAATCCCCCGGTGACGGCATACGCAACATGGTCGCCAACTGGTGAATCAATTGCTTTTGTTGCTTCTAATGATCTTTACATCCTTCCGTCGCCATCGTGAGTGCTCTTTTCCGAGGCCCGTAAACTTGCCGTTTATTTTAGCTTCCAGTGCCCCACCCATTCGGGTGACCACAAGTGGCAACGCGTCACTATTCCACGGTGTACCGGACTGGATCTATGAGGAAGAGGTTTTTGCGCACGATTACGCACTCTGGTGGTCTCCTGATTCATCAAAAGTCGCCTTTCTTCGCCTCGACGAAACTGCCGTCGAGGAATACAGGTTTCCTATCTATAACCCAACCGAGGATTCATACGCGATTATCCCATATACGGAAGATGTGGTGATTAAATACCCAAAGCCAGGTTACAATAACCCTCTCGTATCAGTGCACGTTTTTGATCTCGAAGCTTATCTGAGTCAGTCGGAGTCTGCACCAACCTCCCCTGGAGAGGAAGCTGTCGTTGACCTCAAATGGTCCGATAGCTTCCCTTCCAACAACAGCATCGTTTGCGAGGTTGCTTGGGTTGACGATTCGACGTTGGTTTTGAAGGAAGTCACAAGGGCAGCTGATCACGGGAACGTCGTGCTGTTTGATTTGGGTACTACAAGTCCTGGGGGAATTGCGACGGGCGAGGTTGTCAGAAAGCTTGGCATCGACGGGGAAGAGGGGGATGATGGTTGGATTGAGGCAGTAAGTAACCCTTTAGCTGAAGCGCGCCCTGGGACTCATGTGATGCACGCTGGCAGGGACAGAATATCCACCCAGTCCCAGCAAGCCTACGATCTGGCGATTCTCCAGCTTACCTAGACATCGTGCCTGACCAAGATGGGTACAATCATGTTGCCCTCTTTGACCCAGCTACTTCCTCCTCGCCGCGTTTCCTGACTTCTGGAGCCTGGGAGGTTACAGGCGGTATTCAAGCGGTGGATACCCAACGGGGATTGATGTGAGCCCTAAGAATTTAATGTCCGTTGGCTGACTCTGCACATGATGCTAAAGAAATGAATTCAAACAGTTATTTCCAAGCTGCACGTTCATCCACCGAACGTCATCTATACTCAGTTTCGATCTCATCACCGGATTCTGACTCACTGGTGCCACCTACCCCCCTAACCGACGATTCGGCGCCATCTTCTTATTCCGCCAGCTTTTCACCTGGTGCGGGGTTTTATTTACTGAATTATGCAGGTCCGAGTGTCCCGTGGCAAAGAGTGGTGGACGTCAGCAGGCCAGGTAATTTCGGTGTTTCAGCAGCATCAAATGCAACTCACTGTTCGATTTCCAGACTTTGATTATGTCCTCACTGATAATGAGGCACTAAACACAACTCTAGAGGAATTTGAGGCAGCCACCATCACGTACTCCACGATTGATAGCGATGGTTATGGTGAGTCACTTGTTCTGATATCAAATACCCTCTCGCTTACCGGATCTCAGAGCTGAACGTGAAGGAAATGCGGCCGCCTAGAATGGACGACTCTGGGCGCACGAAGTACCCGGTTCTATTTTTCGTGTGCGTTCCGAGTCGTGCTGTGCTGCTATTTTTTCTGATTTTCGACAGTTACGGCGGTCCTGGGAGTCAGCAAGTCAACCTTGAGTACAAACGTGATTGGCACGATTACCTCGTCTGCACCCTACAATATATTGTTGTCGTTGTCGACGGGCGTGGGACTGGGTATAAGGGACGTCAATTGCGCAATCCGGTTAGGTACAACCTGGGGTTCTGGGAAACTCGGGATCAGATCAATGCTGCACGGTGGGTATTCTGTGCTTCTTTTTTTCCAATTCTTTTCTACCCGCTCAACTTATTCCCAGCATCTGGGCTGGAAAGGATTATGTAGACCTGAAACGCATTGGTATTTGGGGTTGGGTAAGCGCGACATGCACTGTGGACCGCCGCGGACTCATGGTTATCAACTGTAGTCATATGGAGGCTTCATGGCTTCCAAGGTCGCCGAAGCTGATGCTGGAATCCATTCTTTGGCCATGTCTATAGCGGTAAGTCGGGATTCGCCTCATTCCATCTTGCTGCTTAGCTCTGTTTACAGCCCGTCTCAAGTTGGCGATTATACGGTAAGCAACGCCTTCTCGAAAACATCAACGTAGCTCACCCCGCGGTTGTAGATTCAATCTACACAGAGCGATACATGGGTATTCCCAACGACAACCCGGGTGGGTACATCAATGCTTCTATCTCGCACGTGCAAGGGTTCAAGAACGTGGACTTCCTGTTTGCCCATGGGAGCGGAGATGACAACGTCCACTTGGCCCACTCTGCGCACCTGCTCGACATGCTGACGAGCGCACAAGTCCGGAGTTTCAGATTTAGGATGTTTACCGACAGGTTGCTTGCAGGTTCTTTCGCTCTATCGCTAATCACTGATATGATCTATCTGCACACAGCGACCACAGCATCAGAAAGAGAGGTGCTAACAGGGAGGTGTACGAATTCATGACACTCTTCCTCTTGGAGAAGTGGGGCAAGGGAGGTCGTCGCCGTGGATGGTGACGACAAGGAGGATCGTCACTTCCCCGAAAGAGGCGTGCCAGTGGCGCCATGTATTCAGTAAACTCGCTTGTTGACATAATCGGACACCAGATCTCGAGCGAGTGTAAGGTTTGACAAGCCCCTGCGCATGCTTAAGCGTTCAGCCTACCACTACTCGGAACCTCGGGGCCTTGGAACGGTAGGGGTCCGTGTGCACTCATAAAGTTTATAGCCGTGAAGTAGTCACCGTGTCGCCCGGCGCAACGTGGACGTGTTTCACTTGGCCGCAGCGCCAACGCGGCGCAGTGCTGTACGCTCGGTTGTTCCAAGTAGGCATGTGGGGCCTGAGCAGGCGGGCCGCGGGCGAGCCCTAGCACCCACGTCATGGGTAACGAAACCGCACGGACGATGTTGTCGCTACCCTGCATCACACAACTTGATGCGAACGATTTTCCCGGCCCGCGAGCGTGACGATCATGGGCGCTCGGCACACAATGAATCCAGATTCGTCCCCGCCCATCGACACAGATCTGCCGTGTTGCCAAAGCCTAAGCGTAAGCGGTTGCAGTCGCGGTTTGGGATACATACCATACACGAGGTCGTTTCGATTTCGTTTCGCTTCAGAGTGGGGGAGGGAGCATCATGATGGAGTACTTATGGAATATGGAAGCCAGTGGCAGGGAGCTTGATATGGAAGCAAGTACGTCCTCTTGTTCAGGGATGGATGCGACCCACCTTTTGCCAGCAGCTGAACCTATCCTCCAAGGTATCGTATTTCGGCTGTCGTAATGCCGCGCCTCGAAAGCGTTGCTCAAGAGAGAGAAGCAGAGTCCCTGTTCTGTGAAAGGCGTCCATGAATGTGCGAAAGAATTGGTGACGATGGCAGCCTCCTCTCATTCAGGGGGGGGGTTATTATTATCAGCCAGCCAGGTATTTGAAATGCCGCCACACGAACAGCTTGCGCGGTGCGCGTTGTAGACGCATTTTCGTCTCTCAGGTCCGATAGACGAGCGACAACCAGGGAGCGAGGACGCCGCCGTCGTCCGTTTGCGGTGTCGTAAATGTCAACCTATGAATGCCGGATTGATCGGCCATTGACAGCTTTCCAGACTGCCATCTCTTATTTTCGTTTGCTTTCTTGCCGAACGCCAAAGGGGCACTGGCAAGGAGGCAAGGGGGCTGGATCGCTGGCGACCGGCACTGGCGCCTCGCTTGCTAGCCCGAGATATGGCCTGTTTCAAATGTTCGGGAAGCGGGAATGCACGGTGACCATGTGATGTGTACGAACGAATCACCGAAAATGAGATCAAAAGTCTTTTATTGGATTCTCGAGGCCAGGAAGTTGGCGCGACTGAAACGATCGAATGGCGTCATGGAGAGATGTATTGCCGTTTGTCGGTGAAAACCTGCCTTGTTATCCTGGCGGGTCTTGGCTGCGGACTGTCAGCCTGTCTGTGTTCCTTTGATGAGCCTGAGTATTCATGAATTCGACAACCTTCTGGATACAAAACGTGACTCGGGGTCGTCCGGACGTGGCGGTGGTCCGGCACTCCTGGAAGCCCACCACGAGGTGGGAACACTCGGAGAGAACGTGATGAATGTGTGTATTCTGGAACGGAAAAAGGTGCAGATACAGGACAGTGATGGCCGCTATTTATGTGGTCGGAGGGTGATAGGAATGTTATGACATAGCAAACAAATGGAATACGATGATGATGCCAGTGAGGCTTATACCTCCCTGCCACTCAGCCCGCCCAGCTAAACTGCCTTAAAGTGGGCAGGTCTGACTTTGGTTACCATTGACTTTGTTCATCACACTGCCAAGTGAGATCAAATAAATGAAGTTACAGATTTTGACTATACAAGGGTGGAGCACAAAAATACATAAGCAGATCTAAGATTTACTAGGCCATAGACATAGTATAAACCCATAGGGCCAACTACAGTACATGGCAAAGTGCACTACTTGGTTGATTGCAATCCACCTGGCTATTGAATCAATTTTGATGCAACTTTATTATAGTTCCTATAGTAGGTTTTATATACAACAACAATAAGTGTTGTACAGCATATTGTTGACTGTACTCAATATCATACACTGATATGGAGTCTCATTAGTCAATAATTGGTTAGCAAATACTTGCAGGCTACAAGTCATTGAATTAGTTAGCATACCAAACAACAAACCACAAGTAGAATAGCTAGTGAATATTAGTAATGGGGTGTGGTAATAAGAGTACATGAAATACATGGGTGGGCCCAGATAATTAGTAGTGGAAGAATAGATAGATGGCTTAGAAGTGTGTGTACTATTGTAGATAGGTGGACCTGTACATGTACATACTCCTTATCCTTATTGTGTTTGTTCAGTTTTTCAAGATAATAAAAGTTGTCAATATAGGTGGTGAAGTTGTTATAAGTAAAAGAAAACCTGGAAATAGAGAAAGTAGTAGTCCAGTAGCCAAGCTTCATTTTTTAAAGGCAGTGTTACGATCCCTCTATTTTTATTCTATTTTACCCTTTATTTACCCTATTTTTCCTGACTCACTATGATCACTTTCTTTACTAGCCCCTATCTTTACTATGACTGTCATAGCTTATCTACAAGTCCATTGGAAGCCTGAAACAACCAACCCCTTACCAATGGAGCAGGTGCTTTGCTAGTCAAGTATAAGCCTTAGAACTGGGTATGAAGTTGGGGAAACTCCAAGAGAACAAGACTGAGGTTCTCTGGAGTGGCAACAAGCCTTATATACTATCCTACTGTGTGTGTACATGTTTGGTGTCTAGAACTGTACAGTACCCATATAAGGATATACCCTTGACCCATGGTGCAAGGCTATGCTATAAGGCAGTGCCGAATGCTGTACAAGCTGTGTTTGCTGTGCAGGCTGTGTAAGGCTGTGTAAGGCTGTGAGCCAGGCCATGCGCGGAGATGAAGGGGCTGTG
>JBBPQR010000220.1:0-14653 GCA_038092615.1 Boletus sphaerocystis | reverse complement strand
ACCTGATTCAGACATGTGGCACAGTCGAGATTCCTGATCCATAGAGTTGCCAGTGAGTCAAACTTGATCTGAACTTGCCAATGATGTTATTTCCCTGTGACGGTCCTCAAGATCCAGTTATTCCCTACTAGCTGGTGTGTCGCTGAAGCGTTGTTTGTAAATGTTAGGATCTAAGGGTGTTGACAAGCAAGGCCAAACAAGAGATGACTGGAACTGACTCTTGCTGACTTGTCATTCCCCGATTGATAAAAGATCTGTTTATAACTCAACGACGACCTGCGATCTCTCGAGTTTCGGGTAATGTCCGCTTGAGTCACTGAGGTCCAAGTGGACCCTCAAGCATCTCAAGCAACGCGTAACTTCTTTGTTCGTCTTCACCGCGACACACTGTCATTGGGATCGCGGCGACAATGGAAACAAACGAAGAATTGCAACAACTCGAAATAACCGCTCTCAAATCTATATATGACCAAGATTTTTTCGAACCCCCGCCTCCCAGAGCATGGAGGGTGTGTCGGTGTTGCATCTCAATCGGACGAATACTGATTTGTTCCTCAGGGCGCAGCTCGACTGCCCGAATTTATTATTAAAGTTGTTCATCCAGATCCCTTGCATGCACCCAAGGTTTACTTCCACCTTCATACCAAGTAGTCTCTGTCTTTGCCAAACCACAGCACCTTCGCTGAGCAGCAAGCAGATTCCCAAAAACATATCCTACACTTGCCACGCCTACCTTCACGGTCCAGAAACCCACTCGTGGTATTAGTCATGATGTCGAAGTGGCACTATCCAAAGTTATCCACGCGGAAGCCCAGAAGTTGCGAGGGTCTGAGATGGTCTTTCAGGTTCGTTGTTTCATTCTGCGCCAGATCGTTTTGAAGTGAACACACAGTCCATGTTAAGATCATCACGACGGCTCAAGAATGGATAGCTGACCGCGTTCAGCCACCAAACGAAGCATCGGGTTCGCTCGCCATGCAGATGACCAAACGTGCAACTCAAGAAGAGCGCGTAGGTTTATGTTTTCAGTTTGCTTATCGAATCTTTCTGATAATGCGGCGTTAGGAACGGCGAGAAAGAGAAGAGGCAGAGGCAGAGCGTCAGTCTGAGCTTGCTGCTCGGGTCGCTGAGCAACTTCAGGAGCAACTTCAAGCCGATGCACAGAAGCATCTCACTGCGAAAGAAATGCAGTACAAAGCAGCTCGGCGAAGAGCCCAGTCAGATGCCACAGAAGCCCCATCTATCGGGGACACGCTGACGGAATCGTTCCTCACTGAGATAGAGTTCAGGGGTATACGCTTTAATGCCGTGAAGATGTTCCATCCTCGCAAAGGTTTGTTCATCCTTTTTGTCCGTCCTGGTGCTCAAACAGTGTCATAGAGTCTCTTGGTGTGACATATCTCGCCGATCCTCTCTGTGATGATGTCCGTGCCACGCTTCCTCTGGAAGTTCACACGATCGAGTTTAACTCTGAATACTATGTTGATTACCAAGGTGACCATCTCCATCTTTCTCCCTGTACTTTCGACCAAATATATCTGCCTCTAGGTAGGAAGAAGCTTGCACAGCTCGAAGCCGAGATCCAACGTCTTATGAATGTGCACCACCCGAACTTGTTGAGCATCCTTGCGGTCAAACTTAACTTTCCTCACCTCGGTCCTCCTCGGTTGGCGATCTTATCCGAACAACGACCTGCCCTTACACTGCAAGATGTTTTAGAGGATTGTGATAGCCTTCGAGAAGAAAGAGCTTCTGTAAGCAGTGCCACACTTCTGTTGTCAACGATCGTCTCACTAGTGTTCAACGCATAGGATTACCTCGCTCAAATACTATCCGCGTTGAATTCCGTGCACTCTAGTGATCTCGTACATCGCAGTATGTTCTCTGCCCCAGAATTGTGGTTTTAACATACAGCCTTTTCTTCATTAGGCCTTGACACCTCGTGCATCTTCCTTGCTACCCGCGAGAACAAAAGTCACTCCAAGATCGTCAAGGTAGGGAAAGCGGGTTATCACGCCCGGGTGAAAGACCTACATAAGTCGGTACCATTTTCCTCGGGGTTAGCGCTCATCAACGATGAGCATTCTATCCCGGATGCTTGGTGAGAATTTGCTAAATGATTTTTCTTTGCCTTTCAACTCATACCGTCTTAGGCTCTCAGTGGAAGTTCTTGATTCCGCGTTGTCATACACGAAGGGCCGTGATATCCACAGCGTTGGGGTAGTATTCTTGCAGATGCTTCATGGGCAAGGCGTGATGCAAAAGTTCGGTACCCCACGTGAAGCCCTCCAAGCTGGTATGTTTCTTCTTGTTAGCTAATTCAGCTCAAGGAACGAACCATTTGGCAGCATCCATATCACCTGCTTTACAAGTTACCGGGTTAAACATGCTCTCTTCCAGTAAAAGGTCCCAAGTTTCTTGCTTGAGCCTTCTCGCGGATCTCGCATCGATGTCCCTTACCTCCCCTACGCGTACAAATACGCCATCGATTCCAATCCCTGGGTCAGGGCCGCTGATTGGAAATGGAAATAATTATGCGACCTCACCAGAGAAAGAGTATCCCCGTTTCCCTCCGAGTACAAGGCAGGCAAGTAGATGGAAAGAAGACTGGGAGGAACTGGAGTTATTGGTACGAAATCGTTTTCTTAAGTAGTAAGTGCATTGAACCCAACAATTCACAGGGGAGAGGTGCTTTCGGGTCAGTTGTGAAAGCACGTAACAAGATTGACTCTCGCATCTACGCCGGTTCGTGATAGACCTCAATGTTAGAACTTTTCGCACACTCATCGCCGTTTACAGTGAAGAAGATCCGCCTTCGTACAGATCAGAGCGACACCAAAATCTTCCGCGAGGTGAATGCATTAAGCAGGCTTTCTCATCGCTTCATTGTGCGGTACTATACAACATGGGTAGAGACGGCCGAAATTATCACCCCTGGCCCATCTTCTGGCTCTGAGACTGCTTCTGATTCCGGCACAGAAGGCAACATGACTTCCGTTCCTCATTCTATTGAACGGCGCGAGAAATCGGACCCATTCAGCATCGATTTGAGTGACTTGGACGATTATGGAGGTTCTGGAAGCAGGTCATCCTTCCCGAGCATCCATTTCACTAAGTCTGATGTAAAAGATGAGAAAGATGAGGACGAGGATGACAGTGATGATGGGCTTGAGCACCTCTTCACGTCAGATTACGGGGAGGAGGTGGATGTGAAACCGCCACCTGTCTTGCCACGCACATTGTACATCCAGATGGTGCGTACATTGGCTTGCTGATATCAGCACTCTCCAATTATGTTGTATTTGTATCCAGGAGTTCGTAGAACGTCAGACGTTGAAAGAAGTGAGTACGATATAGTGCTTGTATTGTCATATCACCTGATCCGATTTTTCAGAGGGTGGCAGAGGGGTTATCGGAAGAGGAGGCCTGGCGTCTATTCAATCAAATCCTGGAGGCATTGGTGCATATGGGCAGTATGGGAATAGTTAGTTGCTCCGTTCTGCATGTTATGTTCGCCGTTGATCCCGCTCAGCTGCATAGAGATATCAAATTGACAAACATCTTCATCGGTATGTTCCCGTTTTGATCGTCCGGATCAGCTAGTTGCTTAATGGTACATAGACGGAAAGGGCGACTGCAAAGGTGATTAATCAAATAATTGAATGTTCCGTGTTGACTTCTGTACCTTTTCCCCTTGAAAGTCGGAGACTTTGGTCTAGCCACATCGAGCCTCGCTGCTGTCGATCCGTCGGACCTATCCCCCCAGGTAACCTATTCGGACTCAGACTTCACTCTAGGCAAGTGCAACACTGTTGGTAGCTACAACCAGCGCGAGCTAACCCCCTATTCAGAGGTGGGAACGAAGCTGTACATCGCCCCCGAGGTCTCCTCACGGAAAAGGGGCCCTAGGAATCACAACAAGGCTGACATGTACAGTCTGGGGGTGGGTTCGGGTTCCAGTATTGCCTGACTCTTACCAAAGTTTGTCAGATTGTGTTCTTTGAGATGAATTATCCGTTCTCTACGGGAGCGGAGCGCATCGCCGTCGTTGAGGATCTACGGAAGCCTGAAGTTTACTTTCCTCGTGACTGGGAAGTACACCGCACAAGACAGAAAGAAAGTGGGTGGTTTTGATGCGTAGTGGTATTTGTCTCACGTTGGTTAGTTATCTCGTGGCTCCTTCGCCATGATCCTGCAAAGCGTCCAAGCGCCCTGGAGCTTTCGCAAAGCTCGTTGTTGCCACCTAGGGTTGAAGATGAGTACTTCAAGGAGGCTTTAAGGATGATCTGTGGGTGCTGTCGTTGGCATAATTTCGACGACTCTGAATGCCTTTCCCCTCGTAGCCGCGCCAGATTCGACACACTATCAGACTCTGCTCTCGGTGCTCTTCAAGCGGCCAGCTAGTCAAACTCGTCCAACTCGAAATCTTCTTTACGACATCGAAGCTGATATTCCTGAACATGCCAACTTGGATACCATCGTCGAAGACAGATTAAAAGCCATATTTCGTCTTCACGGAGCCGTTGATATGGAACCGCCATTGTTGGTTCCTTCGACGAATCCTGAGGAGAACGAGTCACGGGCTACGTTCATTGACAGACACGGCGATGTCGTTTTCCTTCCTAATCAGGGGTTGATACCGTTTGCAAGGCTGGCTGCGAGGAACGGTTTGAAACGGATCAAACGTTTTCATATCATGAATACCTATCGTCCTAAGTAGTTCGATTTCATACTTCTGGAAAATCTCCGTATGACCTCTCAATTCCATAGCGCCGTCCCTGGACATCCAAAGATGGTAAAAGCTGCTGTTCTGGATATTATCACGCCGGACATGAAGAATGGGATGATTGCAGCGGGAGCAGAATTGATTCTGCTTCTCAACGATTGTCTTCGTAGCTTCCCAAACCTTGCCCAGATCTATGAGATACACATCTCTCATTCCAGAAGTGGGTGGTCATTCTACTGATTTCTGTTCGTTGCGTTAACTTCGTTCCAGTTGTTGAACTGGCCCTTAGCCGAGTCCCACACGACCTACGACCGTCGGTTATGGATATCATGAATCAATTCAAGTCTTCCTCATCCCAGAAGCGAGCGGCGTTGTTGAAGAAGGGACTCTTGCGGAGCACTGCGGATGAACTGGAGGTCTTCGCGGAAATTGACGAAAATATAGATGGATTACTGATGAAACTGGAGAAGACCTCCCCCTCTCTCCTCACCGTCATGAGGCCGGCCGTGGATGAAATCAAGCAGAGTATTCAGCTCGCCATGTCTGCAGGTTTCAATGGCCCGATATACCTCCGGCCCCTGATGTGGGCCACACACCACGCGCACTTCAATGATGGACTTCGTCTGGAGGTTGTACGGCACACGAGACGTCAAGACGTCCTTGCAGCTGCTGGTCGGTCCGTGTTTTCATCCCCTGATCAACCTCCATATCACTTACAGATGTGTATAGATACGACAGCTTGATCTCTCAGTACTCCGCAGGCAAGTCCAAGAGCGACCCAATCTGTGCCTTTGCGGTTCAGATAGCCTTAGACAAGATTACTGTCACTCTCGCGGCATTCCAAAGCACGTCAGTGAAGGCCCTCGTGAAGGAACAGCGGTCTTTTGGCTTCTGGAGTCCTCGCAGGTGCGATGTGTATATCATGTCGTATCAACCTGGGTACCTTCAGGATAGGCTGGAGGTTGCGGCGCTACTCTGGCAGAACAACATAAGTGCGGATATCATGTACGAGGCGACGTTGGCAGAAGCGGAGAACGAAAGTCATCTCGAGTGCGCTCTCGAGGGAATTCTGTAAGTCGTCGATTTACTTGTTATCTGTCGATGTTTCGACAGATGTACCCAGATTTGCTTTGTACCCGAGGCCGCGCACCCTTCGTCGTGAGCAGGCAGCGTTCAAGGTCAAGAGCATTCTCAGAGGGACTGAGTATGAAAGTAAGAGACTTCAGACCGTCAGCCTTGGATCTGTACTGAGCATAGACGCTAGTCTCGCGACAGGATCTCGTGGGTTGGCTGCATCAACAAATTGCTGAGCAGAAGCGCATCGATGCGTCCACGTCGGGGACCATTGGCTATCCAACCCCCATTCCAGCCAGTTCCGGCGGAAAAGATACATCGAGCGGCAGTGACGTTCAACTCTTGCTCCCTGTCGACACGAAGAAACAACGCAAGCAGGTGAAACAGATCTTGCTTGATAGAGGTATGCCCGTGATCTGCACGCTTCGGATACATTCCGTTTGATCGTCATCTCTACCACAGCTTATGAGCGCGGTGCGAATCTGAAGGCTGCGATCACCAACGGTGTACCCATGCTCGCGATCGACGTGCCCGGCGTGGTGTTCGACAGCCTGGTCAGAAGTCCGATCTGGATTCAGGACGAAGATGTATGGAAGACGATCGTGGCATCCATGCCAGCGCTGCAAACGGCGTACGCTTCTCAACTGCGTGAAGCGGTAGCCAAGAGGAAGGCCGAAGGACACCCATTTATCATATTGTACGCTATCCGAGAGGAGCGAATCCAGGTTCTCAGTTTGTCGCAAGGCGTATCCTAGGTATTATTTGTTGTATGACGTTGGTGCCCGTCTTGAAGCCATGGTGGTACCTGCGCCGTGTACCAGTTGGGGTTGATCTGACGATTATTGTGCTTTACGGACTGTAGGACATTACGTAGTAGGTTGAATGAACATTGTGGATCTCGAGTATCCTCTCACAGAAAGCCAATTGATCCTAGCTACACCATAGCCCTCTTCCAGTGGCAGCGCCATCGTGACCATCTGGCTCATAGCCCGGCGGGCAACGTGACACACAGCCTCGAAGAAAACGAATACTTTTGTTGGTGCCAGCTGAATTTGCGATCCGATATTATGGTATCTCCGAGTCGAGTTGATCCTGTTTGACTTTAGCAAATCTGAGGTACTAGTAGTAGTACTACTCTGAAATCTCAACATCATATCTCGCAAGTCGCAGTGCTCGCGGCGTATATGAAAGAATGGAAGACACGTACCACACAGCTTGCGTGTGTATAGAATGATCGGGGTTTTGTGGGCGAGGGCAGTGGGCATGGAGCACACGCCGCTGCGTGAAGATCTGATAATGAACCCTGTGCCTGAATTAGCACATCACACTTTCTAGTATAAAAAGAAGGCATGGGTACAGGAGGATACTGGCAGCAAGCACCCTTTGGGCACCTGTCCTCTGACAGGACAGTTTCATAACACGCACTCGGATGGGCAACTTTTTCGAAGACCTTGCTCACAATATCCTAGAGTCGACGTTGACCGAGGATGAGCAAACTGCTCTCAAGGTGCGAGGGAGCATGCTCCGACTTTACGCCCTACTTACTTGGTACGTTGAATTGCAGGCAAAGTTTCACAAACTAAAACGAGAGGTGATTGAAGACGTCCGTAACATCTTCCCTCACGGACAAATACTGGTGAGTGCACCATCTTAGCAACAAGTTTGTATCAGCTAACAAAGAATGCGTGATCAGCCCGAGAGTAGCGGCAGGGGTATCAGGGTCAGGTTACCACCTGGACCTGCGGGGGATATCTCAGGAGATACTACGGACGCATGTGCACCACATCTATTCGCTTCTCGTTTGCTTAGTTGCTGTGTAGGAACCTGGACTACCCGCATTGCCAGATGTCATGGAAGCATATGGGACCTATGTCAATAATGAACTCCCCACCTACCTTGTGCACGTCCCAGAGAAGAGGCTCGTCTCGCGTCAAGAGGTGAAGAAGATGTTCCGCCGTGACATGATGGTTGTTACAGAAGCCGACATAACCAAGGTGGTCGAGGAGGCTGCTGGTCGTTCGGTGCCTACAAGGGAGGAAGCAGTCAAGGCCCTCGTAAGAAGCAAGCTCAAGTACGCCACCTTTTCCCACAGGTGGATCGAGCGAGGGGAACCGACCTTTCGCGATATCATGATGTCGTTCCAACCTGCGGGATACAGCAAGCTGGTGAATTTCTGCGAAAAAGCTGCGGAATATGACTGTTGTCTTGCTTGGTCGGATACATGCTGTATTAACAAGGACAGCAGCGCCGAGCTTGAAGAGGCTATCCGATCCATGTTCAAGTGGTATCGAGACGCCCACGTGTGCGTTGCATACTTGGCCGAGGCAACGTCGATTGACGACCTTGGGGAGGACGTTTGGTTCACCCGTGGATGGACCCTGCAGGAGCTGCTGGCACCTCGGACGATGAAATTCTACGGTAAAGGCTGGGTGCCTCTTAGCAACAGCGCCAACGACAAGCAAGACGCCAGAATGCTTAACGCACTTTCGCGAGCGACAGGCATCTCCCACCACGACCTGCGTCTTTTCCGCCCCGGAACCCGTGATGTTCACGAGAAGATGATATGGGCGTCAAACCGGACGACCACCCGGGTGGAAGACATGGCTTACTGTCTCATCGGAATCTTCGATGTGAGCCTGACGATTGCGTATGGAGAGGGGCAACGCGCCTTCTACAGGTTAATGGAAGCAATCATCAATAGGTGCGGAGA
Organism: Boletus sphaerocystis; assembly: GCA_038092615.1. Classification (NCBI taxonomy): domain Eukaryota; kingdom Fungi; phylum Basidiomycota; class Agaricomycetes; order Boletales; family Boletaceae; genus Boletus; species Boletus sphaerocystis. The sequence continues at coordinate 6,143 of JBBPQR010000220.1, read as the reverse complement.
GTGGGAGATCATGGCGTGGGCAGGACGTCCATCCGCTGATAGTGCCGCTCTTCCGGAGTCACCTCGTTGTTACAAGACGCTCGGAAAAGCTCGTGTTTCGACGACAAGCAGCGTCAGTAGCCAACGAGCATGGCGAGGCGACAGGCACTTTGTCATGACTAAACGGGGTTTGCAATTCAAACTGCTCGTGGTGGATTTCCCGTCGCCTTCTATGAGGCTGTTCGAGGGAGCAGGAGAAAAAGGCGTGGAATGCACACGGTATGGGAAGTGTACCGTCGGTGTTGTAGATTATTGGTGTTTCGACACCACCGGGCAGGGAGTCTTGATGCCTGGACAAGACCACTTGTGCTTGCTAATGCGCTCAGATCCTTTTGATCCTTATGCGGAATGGGAAAAAGTGTCGACGACGGAACTGCTCTTTGTCCGGACGGAAGTAGAGGTGAAGGAATATCCGAGCACGCTGTGGTTGTAGCAATGGTAGGGATTGCTGTAGGCACAACGGTAAACTTCTCCATGGTGGTAGACATGTCATAGTGAGGTCTATTACATAAATAGGATCGTCAGAGTCCCGGTCTTGTTTACTATGAAGATTCGATCAGAACCTGTAGTGCCGCATTCTTTTTACACGACACACCTACCTCGATGATGCGCCGGGCTGGGTGGTCACTGGCACTGTGACCGCTCTTATGGAGATCCGAACAGCGCAGGGTGCCGTCATTGGCATGGTTGCGATGCATACATACCCACACAACGGAGCTCATATCATTGGGTGTGATGGATGATATTGATACCCCGTTTGCCAATGGCCCCACTCCATTTACCTCTCACGAACGTCAAGTTCTCTCTGAATGCGTGGGGAGTTGCTGGTATCTTTGGTGGTGATGAAAGCATCTCGGCCATGGCTTTTATACCACTTTACCAGGGCAGACGCTGGCTTGGATGGTACAACTCCCCGGGGAGTCTGGACGTCGCCAGGCACTTTGCTCGCCTTGCTCAATCCCACTTCTGGCAACCGATATTCCCCCACACAACTACATCACCTGCCACTCTGTTGGGCTTCGATAGTAAAGTGGGACCAGAATACACCGCCGCTGTGTCCGGTACAAAAGTGCAGACGGGTCATTTGGGCTATCTGGTAATGGTGCGATGCAAGGAAATTGCGGAAGAGATTGGGATTCCAGGGAGAGAAGAAACACCCGCACACGTTGCGCTTATCGATTTGGGCAACGCTGACTACGACCACGACATCCCGCGCCTATCCAGGATCAATGCCATCCTAGCCCTCATCCCGATCAGCGTCAGCATCGTGACCTGTGTCATGTGCGCTTTGGTCTACGACTGGTATAGCTTTTCTGTGATCCTAGTTGGAATCCTCGCTGGTGGCATCGCCAGTATTGTGATGGGCTCAGGAAAGCTTACTCTCAAATCCGCGACAAAGCCTGCTTTGGGATCCCCACCCGGGGATGGCATACTTGTTCCCGTGATTTCTGAGGACATTGTAGCGGTGGTCAAAGGCACGGAAAACGGCGTCCGTGTTATCACGAACGGAAAATTCAGTTTTGAGCTCAGTGGCAGATTCGCGCAGCCCGCCATCGCCATAAGCTCACTGTTCCTCATCCTCGAGTTCTTGGCCCAACTGTTACTCATTCCCCAAGGCAAATTCTTCGGCCAGCTCATGTTCGTTGGCTCGCTCTGTGTATCCTGGTTATACACTTTTTGCATCTCCTCTTTCAGGAGAGAGCCGCCTCAAGCCGATATACTTTTTCAGAAACTTGGTGACCCACGAATTCGCAAATTCCACCTCGGAGCCAGGACAACGATGGCCGTCTTTGCCACACTCCTCGCGTTTCATCAAGTGTCTAACCCAACCCCTATCGCTGTCCAGAAAATGCTTTCTACTGTGTTACCAAACGACACTGTTGTGTGGGACAAGTGGAGGAAGAAGGTTGCTCGACAGGTGTGCGATCCATCGCTATCCTGCCTTGAGCTGGGCGAAGACGGCGACGATAAGGACCTCACAGAATCCGAAAAAGCGCTCCTAGCTACCCTCCTCGACGATGCAAGAGCAGCATATGAGGGGTACTTGCAGTGGGTGGCGACGCCGCCCCAAGATCCAAGTCGAGGAGGGCATTATTGACAGGGGATAGTAGTGTCAGTTCTTGGTCAACCGGTCCAGCTCCCGAATCAGTCACTTTCCACAAAAACGTTGCAGGGGACAAATGTGTCCGCGTCATACCTGCTTGATTTCTATTTGGTCTTGTTGTGCTTCTGCAGCTCCTTTTTTCACGACCTACTTCTTTGTCGTCCATCACAATCGACACCAAGTTAGCCTTGGCCAACTAGCGTTTGGTGGCCCCTCTGTTTTTCATATCATCACCGTCTGATGCATAGGATTCAACCAAGGTCGCCCAGAATGGGGACTTGCGTCGGTAGGATCAAAGTTACTCGCTCCTATCATTGGACCTATGGTATATACTCGCACGCCGTAAGCAGAAAGGTCCAGTCAGAGACCGGCGAGTCCCATGTCAACTATCACCTCTCCTTCCTTTTCTACAACAGGTGCGTATCATAGCTGTTTGCAGGTTAATACAAATGTCTCGCAGGTCCACGTGCCCTTAAGGGTGTACCTCAACCCACGTGAACTGTGAACCTCACCAATCGGGGACTGCGCAACGCTGGTCATGTCGACGTACGTCGTCGTCAAGAACACCTTGAGGAACCCGGAGTCGCTCTTGCATCCGGGTGGAAGGTAGAATTCGACGGGGTTGGTTCCAAACGCTCCATATCCGAATGCGAACACAGATGGTGTACCATCTGCCCTCCTCCGTCTCAGAGGCGGATTCATTGTGGACGATGGTGGGTTGTACCAAGTCTGTAAACAAAATCATCACCAATACAAGGTTAGCCAAGCCTCTTTCTCCGATGCAGATTATATGACACGCACTGCAACACTGTAGTCCGAAGGGTCGAAATAGAATAGGTAAGGAAACAGGTCGACCTCGGAAGTATTTTCCAAGGTAAAACTGTACCGCGAGTCAAGGTCGGTGATTATGGCTTCTTTTACGTCAACACCCGAGTGCGACGACCGGGACACTTCCAAGAGGTCATCACCGATAGGATTTATTTCGTTCTGGACGACTCCGATGCGGTTCATCCGTATCCTCACTTTCCCAGCGAAGCTGGCTGCGGCACCGTCCGAACGATACAGGTAAGAATTGAAATTGGCAACTGCATCGAGGATGTCTCTCATCCATCTGGCGTCTGCGTCAAAGCGGATGAATTTGTCCGAGTACATGGAAATCAGTGGATCAAAGCGTTCGAGCTCCCACTTTCCAAACTCGTCCTGACGTAAAGCGACCTCTGCTGGTTCGTCGTCGGGAACAACAGTAACGTGAGTACTTGAGTGATGAAAGGACGAGTGCGCCCTCAACGTGGGGTGGTGCCAGTACGACACTTTGGCTTTCGCGTTGGCAATTGTGATATTACACTCGAGTATGGTTTCGAAAGCCCCAACCTTCTTCGCCTTGAGGACCACTGTCTGCGTGGGTGTTGTGACGCTAAACTCTGTACCCACGACGATCCCGTGGATGCTGCCTGCTGAGACAAGTATTCTGCCTCCTTTCTCCGAGACCTTGAAGATGGTTTCCCCGTTGCGGAGGGTGTTAACACTAAACAGCAGCCGGTCTCTGTTCGTGCCCTCGCACTGAGGATGCTGATATTTTAGGTCTAACATTTCGAACAACCTGGCGTAGCTAGTGTCATGGACACTATACTGGCGCATGCCCTTTATAAGCGCACTCGTGAACAGGCCGCCTGGCGCATCTTTTGCCGAAGGATCCTCGAAGGCGGCTTCATCCGGACGACACGCAGCAAGGAGGACATGGGATTCCATAGCTTTGTACAGGAAGCCTGTCTGAATCACCGTATTTGCGGCGCGGGCGCAATGTTCCGGGACAGATTCCCAGATTTCTCGATTAAGATCTGCAGGGGGAGGATGAGCTGGTGGCGGGATAGACCTGATGCGTAGGCCGTTTTCGTGAGCGCGTGCAAGGCCGCCTGAGTGACAACAGTCGAACACGGCAACCTAGAAGAGCCCAACGACCTCACTCAAGGCCACAGCAACTAGAGAAGGAAAAGACGTACTATGTTGTCACCCTTTTCAAAGGCAAGGTGGCGCATCAACACATCGATCGCGCGATCTGAAATACCCCAGAGTTCTTTTCCATCGGCATCGATTGTTTGGACGTCGTGAGGGCACAGGATTTCGATCTTGTCGCTGTCTGTCACCCATCCTGGAGGAGCATCGAGTCGGCTACCATGACCGGCAAAAAAGAAAATGATCGCGTCGTCCCGTTGTATGTCCGCATTTCTGATCAGAAATTGGTCGAATGTCTTTAAAATCTCTCTCTCAGTAGCTTCTTCATCCGCGAGAAACACGATTTGCGATAAAGGCACGCCGAGCACGCCTGTCAGAAAGTTGATGAATCGTTTCCCGTCGTTCTCGCATCCAGTCAGATCTTTGAACTCAGGGGACTTGTACCTGTCGATTGCAACGACGAGCGCGAATATGCGTGGTGCTGCTGATGCCTCGAGATGGATACTGTTTTTGGAACGACGCATCTGTCATGTCAAAAATGCAACCGTGACACAGACGAGGGACACACTAACCTGTTGTTCTCCGGCTCCATCGTCATGGATCTGGGAGTTGGAACGTCAGTGACACCGTTCGCTGACCGAATCGGAGTGCTATGCCAACTCAACTGTTCTTCCGTTAGCGACGTCGTCAAAGACAGGGACGATTTGCTCGCAGGGAGTAGTAAAGTTTGCGATTTTTGTAACCTGAATCAGAGCTTCTGGTCAGCACGAGATCGCACAGCATCATTGCTGAAGGAGAAATGGTTTCCCTACAGTTTGTTGAGAGGTTTGCGCCAGTCTGGAGACATGCTACAAGGCGATGTTTTTGCTTTATGAGGTATGAGTGGTTATCAGGTTGGATCCCGGGTTGCTCCACATGATACCACTATACTAGTGTTGGCAAATGCTGTACGTGTGGGACGCGGTGCAGCCATTCCATGCTGTAAGAGAGCTGTCAAACACGTGATGCTTTGGCTGTGGTTGGCTACATCGACGTGCCCGAGTCTTCTTTGGTAGGAACGGTCAAGTCTGCTGCAACGCTGACGAATCAGACCAGGAGTCAGGCCTAGACAACACTGATCACAGTATTGCGACCCCTTTGAATGAGTCAGTGGCGTCTCCCTTCCCGGCTGGGCGGTGAATACCGGTTGCCAGTATGTCACGCATAGGCGAAAGGAATGATTGACATTCCTCTGGTCATGCATCATGGTCGGAACTTCTTTTTAGCCTGGCATAGGCTGGAAGATGTGCTTGCGCGATTGTGTGCGAGCGTGAGTTCGAGGTTGACTAACGCTGACTATTACCCAACACTCGCCATAAGTTACAGTCTTGTTCTTCCACTGCATTCAGACGAAATACAACACATTTTCGTCTATATACTGGTGCCCTACTTTCGACTCCTATTCAAGTTGAGTCCCAACGGGGCACGAGGATCGTTCAGGATGATCCAATCGTGTTGTAAGGGTAGACCGTGCTGGAGACACACAGGACCTGTGGAACAATGAGTAATCTTACTCATAACAGACAGAAGAAAAAGCCAGACCTCGCCATTGAATAAGTTGTTGCAGCTCGGGTCGTTTATGTTCGGGTTGTTGCTGAAGAGTGTGCTGGACGGAATGTCGAATTGGGTTGCGATCTTGAAGCAATAGTCCCCGGACTGTGCGACGACGTAGGTAGTGGTACAATCTTGGCCCTCGATACCCAGGCAGTAGACCTTTCAAGGATTCAAAGTCACCCGTATGTTGTATGGCGTCGTCCGGGGTAACTCACCTGGCCGGGTTGGAGGAGGTTACATCTGATGTTGGGGTTGACGTCTTTGAGCTGGAAGCTGTGTATGGGTTATGACGCAAAAAAATGGCGATGAGCTTTTCATGCAAGCGGTGAGGACAACACAATTTACGTGGAAACATTGTCCCTGGCACACAGCGTGTCGCAAGTATCACCTGGAATGACGGTCCCGGTGCGAGCACAGTTGGGGGGAATAACTTGGGCTATACATGGCTGAGAGG
>JBBPQR010000219.1:0-14661 GCA_038092615.1 Boletus sphaerocystis | reverse complement strand
TAATGAAGGCAGAGAATGTCCCCATAGAGATGGTGGCTTTGACAATGGTGGAGTTGTGGAATGTAGAGGCCCAGGAAGCAGCTGACCCTTTGGTCATATAGGAGAGGGCAAAGGTAGTTTTTTTCTTATTAGTGTTGTAAACCTCTTTGTTTACTTCAAGATAGAATATGACAGATTGAAGCCAAGAGACAGCTTATTCTATGGATCTGTTGTAGGGTTCAGGAGCTCCAATATGAAGTTCAACGGGTTTGGTGAAAGATATGGTTCTAGAGGGTGGAGGTGGAGGTAAGGTGAAGAGGGGTGTTTGTTGGACAGGCGTGGGGCTGGGAGGTGTTGGTACTCGAGGGATGACTAAAGTTCCTGATAGTTGGTGGCTGAGATGAAGAGTCTCTTCTTGTTCTTCTTGTGTAGAAAGAGTGGATTATCTCCACCAGAGGCAAGATCGAGGGTTTGAAGGTGGTTGAGAAATTGTGGCTAACTACAACAATGGCAGGCCACAAGAGTTATGCTAGTCTTTTGTTACACTTGACCCTAACGGGGTAAGCAAAAACCTGATGGATGAGGATAACAATCTTCCAAGGGAATGAGTCAAAAGGGGTATTTCTTTGATGGAGAGGTTGGAGTTGTTTCAACCAAGATGATAGGCCACTACCATGAAGGTAAGGCTTAGAGGTTGATGGCAATAGTCGTCAAAATGAGGTTATAGAGGAGTGCTCACTTAGAAGTAGAATGATGACTTATAGAAGTCCAAGTGACAAGGAAGGACAAAGTGATGTATTGGGCTAGGAACTTAGGTGGGAGTTCAGATAAGACTAGCATGGAGAAATACATGCATGTGTCTAAGGGTTCATATACAAAGGCCAAAAGGGGATGACTAATCAGATGGAAGTGAATGGAAATGGAGAGAACAATTAGTAAAAGATAGAAACAAAAGAATGATGTGATAGCATCAGCAAGTGAGTAAGCACAAATGAGTAAACAATGATGGAAGGAATACTTGACAGGATCTTAATGGTCAAGTATGAGTCCAAAGGTAAAGGTTAACATGCAATGATACAAGTGTCAGTAAAATTGAAACGGCCAACCCCTTACTAATGGAGCAAGCACTTACTAGCCAAGTATAAGCCTTAGACTGCAGAGGAGATTGGGAGAACTCCAAGAGAACAAAACTGAGGTTCTCTGGAGTGGCAGCAAGCCTTATATACTATCCTACTGTATGTGTACATGTTTGGTCTCTAGAACTGTACAGTACCTATATAAGGATATACCCTTGACCCATGGCACAAGGCTGTGCTATAAGGCAGTGCCAAAATGCTGTACAAGCTATGTTTGCTGTGTAGGCTATGTGTGGCTGTGAGCGGAGATTAAGGAGGCTATGTGACATGTGGCTATGATCTGGTACAGCCTTCAGATAAGATCCATTGGTCTGTGTGTAAGTCATGTGACTGGTTTAGGGCAGACTCCTAGTGGACTTGTAGACGAGCTATGGTGGGTGTAGTTGTAAGATAGGGGCTAGTAAGGAAAGTGGCCATAGCAAATCAGGAAAAATAAGGAAAAATAGGGGAAAAATAGTCTCTTTTCTATGAGAATTTCTCTTTGTGCGCATGAGTGATATGGTACATATAAAGTCTCTGGATTACTCTAGGCGTTCATGGCAGCAAAGGATAAATGAAGGTCAGACATTTCAAAAATATAAGAACGATCACAAGTATGATGACAAGGCCAAGTAAGAGGGATGGAAGAAGAAAGATGAAGTCCACTCCTACACATGGCGGCAAGTTCTTCATTGTTGCTTGCCCTCCTCAGCAGCTCTTCTTCTTCATTTTCGGTTAATCCCTGCCAGGGTATCATAGACATCGTTTAATTGTTCTGGCGAATCTTCGAAAGAATGAATTAGTCTCTGGATAGGGATAACTGAAACAGCCAACCCCTTACCGATGGAGCAAGCGCTTGCTAGACAAGTATAAGCCTTAGGGCTGGTGTGAAGTTGGGAGAACTCCAAGAGAACAAGACTGAGGTTCTCTGGAGTGGCAACAAGCCTTATATACTATCCTACTGTGTGTGTACATGTTTGGTCTCTAGAACTGTACAGTACCTATATAAGGGTATACCCTTGACCCATGGCGCAAGGCTATGCTATAAGGCAGTGCCGAATGCTGTACAAGCTGTGTTTGCCGTGCGGACTATGTAAGGCTGTGAACGGAGATTAAGGAGGCTGTGTGATATGCGGCTATGATCTGATACAGCTTTCAGATAAGATCCGTCTGATCTGTGCGCAGGTCATGCGACTGGTTCAGGGCAGGCTCCTGGTAGACTTGTAAATAAGCTATGGTGGGCATGGTTGAGAGATACCACAGCAAGTCAGGAAGGATAGGGAAAAATATGGAAAAAATAGAGGAAAAATAGAGGGATCATAACAATAACCTTTGCGAGAAGAATTTTGTCGTTTTCATAAAGGCGTTGTGATTCACCTGAATAGAAAGAAATCCTAGCCTGGAAATCATAAAGTTGATTCCAGGTCTGCATACTCATCCCAAGAATTTTCTGCTCCAATTGAGAAAGCTGTGCTCGATACCTCTCAAAGATCTCATAAAGATCTATGAATTGTTCAGCCTGAAAAACAGGAGTCATCACTTTGAAGAGAAAGATGTTGGCATAATTAGAAGATGGAAAAAGGTCACAACAGAAGATCTCGAACCCTTGATCATGGATTCGGAGGTTATGGGTCTCATCGTAGGTGCAAACTGGGAAAGCCCATCTAGCTCCCTCGAGGTATTGGCCAATGGTTTCATCAAGATACCAAAGACTATTGATGGATTATCTCCGAACCACAAGGTGATTCAGGTGAGTCTCTTCTGGGCGAAGCCTGAAGGGAATTACCTGTTGAGGGGAAATCTCCACTTCTCTAAGGTTGAGAAGCAGGGTCTGGTGTTGGAACCAGACGGGGGCTACCAGTTTTGTCACCTTGATGCCGGGTGACACTTTCACTGCCATGTAGTGACTGTGCTAAGTCAGAAGCAATGATAGGGACGGGGGTGGATGAAACACGAAGTGCTCCCAATGAATGTTCCAGATCTCCTGGTTGTCTTTTTTAAGCATTATCCACTCGCTCTCTGTGTTCCTGTTGATGGAGTTGGCGCCTAAAAAGGCGTCTTTCATCCAGGGGTATTCCATGTCCTCTGAATGACGAGAAACTATGTACTCACCTCTCTCCAGATCCAGAATGTCTGCTCCCAGAAGATCAATCATTTTCTGAACACCAATTGCTAGAACTGGCTTTGGTTGAAGCACTGGGAGGGACCCTTCAATCAAGGCTTGATCCATTGGACTCAATGGACGATTGTTGCGAAGCATGAGTGGTTGGTTGAGATGAGGAATAATGTACTCCCCATTGATTAGTTGCTGGATTTCTTCGGGGTCTAGCTGGAAGCGTTCCCCGAGTGGAAGAGGAGAAAGAGAGGGAGGATGAGCGAGGTTGGGCAACTGAAAGATTAGAGAGTTCATTGATTAAGGAGTTGATGAACGGTGGAGGTGGAATAGGAAGATGAGGAGGGCTGTTATTAAGTATAGATGAGGGTAATCTTAGAAGTCCAAATAGAGCTCTTTCGATGTGGGATGGAGTGAGGAAGTACGAGCCAGGTGAAGAAGGTGAAGAAATTACTCTGAAAATTGTAAAAGGATTGTTGTGATCACTTAGTCTCTGAGAATCAGATCTTAGGTAATTGTTCTCACCATGACGATGGACTTCTTCTCATTCAATTACGCCATTGCAAATTGGACAAGGGATTTGTAAAGGAACTCCTGGAGGAACCATTTGAGTATGGGTTATAGAATGAGAATATGTCTTAGGTATAACCTGAGGAGGAGTTCTGGGTTGTTGTGGTGGAAAAGGAGTTGGAGGACGATTAGGACGATAAGCAGAAGAACAAGGACATGGCTGGGAACCAGGATTGGATGTGCAAGGTGGTGTGGGTCTCCTCTCAGCACTTACATTGACAGGGCAGTTCCTGAACGTAAGGTTGAGAAGGTAGTAGTCAGTTTCTGATGTAAGCTCGAAAATGATGTGAAAGTTTCCAGCATAGAAAAGAACATCAGAATGCCACCTGGGAATGAGAAGATTACTGCATCATCAGTGTTGACAATGGTATTACCAACTCTGATCGCCTGATAGATGAATAGAAAGGCAACCAGGACCTCTTGGATCATGGTCATGAACCAACGTTCACCACACAAGATGGTGGAAGGCATCGTGATATCAAAAGACAAACTCTGCTTGTCTAGGCAGAGCTTATAACCTTTCAAAGTACAAGGTGTACCTTGAAGTGTTATGCAAGGGAAAGAGGAGTAAAAGATAGTCTCAAGTGGGAACACTCACTTGGGATAGATGAAACGTTGGTGAAACCAAGTGTCTTGCTTTAGAGAGCAGATAGAACAAATCAAGAGATAACTCATTAAGATAAGATGAGCCGTAAGAGCTCTCCTTAAATACGTACAGAGATGTTTGTATCTATGTACATTCCTAGAGTGTTCTAAGATATTCTAGCAAATAGCAGATAATGCTCTTATCTATGATAAAGATACTATCCAAAGGAAATAAAGGCTCAAAAGATGAGTAAGAAAGATATGATGGGATTGTATCAATATGACCAATATGAATAGTGTAAGTGCCTTATGTGATAGATAAGATCACATGGTATGATTAAATAATGTAAGGGTGAGTCTAGACTGATCAGTGACTAATAGATAATTAGTAATGATGAAATTGCATAAGCAATAGTTATGCGTTAGTCTAGTTTAACCAGATCGTAATGATAAGGTTAAATCTCAACACATTGTGCTCCTTTGAGCTTGTCCACTAGTTGGGAGATCAGCAGAAGTGGGTAATTGTTTTTCACCATGTACTCATTGAGATAACAGTAGTCCTGTACCATTCATTTACATTTATCTTTCTTTGGGACAAAGAAGACAGGTGACATTTGTTTGGATTTAAAGGGACAAATGTACCCTTTGCTTAGCTGATCAGCTATAAACTCTGTCACTTCTTTCTGTTCTATGGTAGAGAGTGGGATTAAGCAACCTTTCTTTGGTTTGAATGTGTCTTTGAGATTGATGGTGTGGTCCTATGGCTTGTGGACCAGCATTCGTTCTGACTCCTTTTTGGAAAAGGTGCTCAAATACTTATGAAACACCTTTGGGACAAGGGTTTCAGATTGAGCTTCTTTGGCAGATTCTTCCTTAAGGGTGTTTATGTGGATCAAGGTATCAATCTCTTCTGATTCAGCTTGGTGGGCAAAAGGTGGCTTTTCTTAGAGCGCCTGGCAAGTCCAGAGGCAATGTGTCATGTGGACTTTACTGGTAGGCCAATCTATTTCGGGATTGTGATTCTTTAACCACATATAGCCAAGTATTAACTAATTCTTTCCTAGATCTATTACTTCAGCTAGAACCTTTTCCCTGTGCCCTTGGAACTCTATGATTAGTTCAGCATAATGGGTAATCAATCTGGTGTAGTTAGCAGATCTGTCCACATTGTAGACAGGGATAGGTCGTGGAATGGGTCGTAACAGTATTCAGAGCTTTTTGGCATAAGTGTGATCAAGATAAATATGGTTGGCGCTGCTATTTAGCAGCGCTTTGGTACAAAAATTCTTTCCATTCTTTCTAGGGGTTTTAATGATTATGTCAACATGGATATCCCTTGGATCAAGAGTTCTTATGTGCGTGGTGTCTGGGATTGAAAAAGTGGAAGGGGTGTGAACAGAATCAAGTACCGAGCCCTGGTCGAGCTCCAAATCTATTGGAGACCCTGTTCAGCTATAGATTAAATGACGGGAAGGAAACGGAGATGAATTAGTAATAGAAGCAACTTGGGCACTCAGACCACTCAAGTTGCTTTGGCTTTTCCCTTTTCACTAGAAGGTTCTTCGGTTTCCATAGCATGGACTTTCTTTGTCCTAGAACACGATTTCTTATGATCCCCTTGGGACCAGTTATACTCTTTGCAGCGTGTGGAGGGCTTCTTATAGTCTTTGCCAAAATGGCCTGTTCCTCCACAATTGAAACAGCTGGAGAAGCGCTCTCTAGGGCAATTAAGCACATTTACTTCTTCTCCCTCTGATTTCTGTTCCCATAATACATCTACATTCATGGCATCAGGATCTCGGTAGTTCTTGGGTGGGCTGGCAGTGGAGTGGAGGAAGAGTGGATTTTTGGCTTTCCTAGTAAGGAAGCGTGTGGTTTCAAGGTGTTCACCTATTTCTAGAACGTTCTCTAGGTAGGCATCTAGATCTTCTAGAGTTCAGTTGCTGTACATGATGATCTTATCATGGATCTCTTCTGGGATGTTTCTTTCTAGAATGTCCATAGCATGAGAGTCAGACATGTCAGCTTCCTCAGATAAGGCTTTGAAGCGATCAATGTAAGTTTTGATATGTATCCTTCTATCGCTGGAGGTGTACTTGTGATTCCATAACTCTGTAATGCCAAGTCCTCTTTTGCAGTAGGGCAGTACTGTTTCTCAATGTCCTCCACCAAAGTTTTCCACTTGTAGGACTTCCATTTCACGAGTTAGGCATGAGCGAATGTAAGGCCAGTGTTTCCTCCAAGGCGGAAGAGTACAGCTACGACGGCTTCATAGGATTTCTTAGGTACTAAGTCAGAGTTAAGAGACAGCCATGTTCTCATTTTTAGCCACCAATCCTCGAACTTAGAAAGTTCACCTTTGAATTCACCCAGGTCAGTGAATATCTCTACTTTCTTAGAAATTCTCACATTAGGTGGTGGTTGTAGCGGGGGAATAGCTTTTAGTTGTGCTTCCAGATTTAGGATAGCTTGATTTACTCCTTGAAAGATGTTAGTAAGGATGGTGAGTTTGGTGGTGTCATTTGGTGCAGCTAAGAGGTCAGCCAGAAGCTGAGCGGGGTTATACTGCAGAGTAGCCATGATGGGCGAGTGACAAGAATAGGTTTTTAATATTTTTACTTTTTATGGTAACACTCAGGAATACAGAGTACATTTCTAGACCTAAGTGAGGATATATGAGGTTTGAAGGTAGGGAAGGGATCTCTTTGTCAGCGGTGAGGGATGAGGACAGGAAGCATGGGCGGCAGGTTCTGGTGTGTCAAGGGGTTCTAAGTCCTTAGTGCAGATGTAAGGGTAGTAGGTTAGATCAAAGTTATCAGCTGGTGGCTGATCATTAGGGTTGAAGTTGTTGGGAATGTACAATCCCCCTAGTGGTGGTGTTGGGCTATGGTGCTCTTGGTTGGAGTGATGCGATGGTGCTCTAGAGCTGTACAGTGTGGGTGTCAGCGACTATTCCTTAGGTTCCTCCTTTATAAAGAGGGGCAAGACTATGGGGGATTCCTCCTTCTTGGTTATAGGTACTGAGATTCTCGAAGTGTGAGCGAAGGGGACTAGACAGTGACTAGAGGTAGCTTTTACTGTTAAGCTGGCTATATGAGATGGTGACGAGAGGGTGCTGGGGAACATGTGAGATGGTGACTAGAGACATTTGGCAGCAATAAGAACAATAGTCTTGTTCTAGTGAAACGGCCAACCCCTTACTAATGGAGCAAGCACTTACTAGCCAAGTATAAGCCTTAGACTGCAGAGGAGATTAGAAGAACTCCAAGAGAACAAAACTGAGGTTCCCTGGAGTGGCAGCAAGCCATATATACTATCCTACTGTGTGTGTACATGTTTGGTCTCTAGAGCTGTACAGTACCTATATAAGGATATACCCTTAACCCATGGCATAAGGCTGTGCTATAAGGCAGTGCCAAAATGCTGTACAAGCTATGTTTGCTGTGCAGGCTATGTGTGGCTGTGAGCGGAGATTAAGGAGGCTGTGTGACATGTGGCTATGATCTGGTACAGCCTTCAGATAAGATCCATTGGTCTGTGTGTAAGTCATGTGACTGGTTTAGGGCAGACTCCTAGTGGACTTGTAGACGAGCTATGGTGGGTGTAGTTGAGAGATAGGGGCTAGTAAGAAAAGTGGCCATAGCAAATCAGGAAAAATAGGGGAAAATAAGAAAAAATAGGGGAAAAATAGAGGGATCATAACAAAGGTCAGTCCTCATCTGAAGCAAAAGGAGTACAAGAAAAGAAGAAACATAACAGTCTATTATGTAAATAAGCTCATTACTGTTAATATGTCACTGTTGTACTTGTGGTGTGCACAATTTCAAAGATACAAGATCTAGCCAGATCCTACACCATATGTTCTTGTTTCTCAACTTAGTGTTGGCCCATCACAGATCACATGATTCATTGATTCATGCATAATATGGTGGATGTTGTCATGATGAACACAGGCTATGTTATAGTTCAGGACCCATACGCTACGCTTTTCATTTTTCTTCATCTAATCGTACTTAACAACTTCACTTTCGCAGTCACGTGACCAAGTCACCTGACTTACCCCTTTTCAGATCACATGACATTCTGCTCTTCTCCGTCACATGACCTCACACGTGACTGTGGGACAACACGTGACTCGAGTCTAGACCTGGTCCAGACTCTCATCTTATCTATGATGTCACGCCTCACGGTTACCTTGTGTTTCCCTCATGTCTCCTTATCATTGACTCTCCCTCGCCGGCCCTCAAGTATTTAGGACTCAGACGACCTACCCTAAACTCTCTTAGTATCATATATATACCGCTCTCTTCTGTCGTCTTTTCCTTAGTCCTATTCACTTGTCTACTCTCCACTTGGGGCCTGGACTCTTGATTACCACTCTCTTCCATACCATTGCACTTTGCCGCCTCATCCTCATAATCGGATGCTACGTCGTTACCTCGTCTCTTTACCAATCAACACGTTCACCGTCACTCTTGTTGTTATCATCGACACTTGTTAACAATCCGTCGTCTCGATCCAAACACTCGTCAGACCTATAAACTAGGTCTTCCTCGTTTTAGTTCAAGTCCCGTTACACTTGAATAGGACTGCCCAATATCCTCGCTGCGTTCCTCCTTCCTTCCGTCTTATGAGAACTCATTATCTCAGCCGCTACGAACACCGCCAGGAGATACTCGCTAGACATTACGCCACCCAACCCACACAAACCCCACCGCCCGCCAACTACCTTGTCGGTCTCGAAAACCCCGACAACATCGACCCAAACAACCACACCCCAATCCAATCCCGCGTACCGTCTCCCGAACCAGAGTACTTCCTCATAGACGAACTACTTGGTCCGGTCGTAGCTGCGCCGGGATCCCCTCTTCTAGAACATCTTCGTCGTCCCCGCTCTCCATCACCAGTTGATTCTATCTATCGCCCCCATACTCCCACACCCGCTCCCGCACCTCGCCCACCTCATCGCACTCGCCACCGTCGTACCTTCGGACGGAACATTCATAACATCCGAACCAAAGAAGGAAACCAACAGTCAAGATTACGTCCCCGGGCCGTTCTCCGCCACCCAGCCCGCTTTCTCCAGATCTAGGCCTACCAGGTCTATTTCCAAATTCACCCGTACTCTCTTCCCCTTCCATCCCTTCCTCAACACCAAGAATGTCCGGAGTTACTCCTGACGGACCAACCTGGCACGATGTGATTACCGCCATGAATAACATGCAGGTCATGTTGCGGGAATCAATCGCCACTCCCCGTCGCTCTCGTGTCGACGCTGATGGGGAACCACTCTCTCCCATTATCGACACACAATCAAGGGGTCTACCGGCCAAGCTAATCGCCGACCCTGGCACCTGGGACGGTAACAGAAAGACCTTCCGAGCCTGGTGGGTTCGGATCGAAGTATGGGTACAATGCCACGACAGGCTCGACAACCGTCAACGAGCCGCCGCCGTCCTTCTACGCATGACAGGCAGTGTGGAGAACTTCGCAAGATCCACCATGGAAAAGTACTCCGCACTCGGAAACGATGTATTCACCGGCGCCCTACTTTGGCCAAGTTGGGCTACATTAAAAAAGGAAGTAGAAGATTTCTTCCGAATTGAAGTGCTAAAACAAGAAGTGTACTTAGAACTCATGTCGCTTAAACAAGGAAACCTCCCCGTCGAAGTCTTTACACAACAATTCGAATTACTTCGCAAAGACGCCGACATGTCCGTCCAGACCGCCCTCCGTCTTTACAAGGAGCGTCTGGACTACCAAATTTACTTTCAACTGTCTATGCGCTAACCTCCTTTGGAGGACAACTTACCTGAATGGCAGCTCAAAGCCGACAAAATCGGCAAAATGTTTGTCACCATGCACCTAGAAAGGCAAAACCTTCCAACCAGACCTCGGAACGAGCCCCGATTTACCGAGGTCGGTACGCAGCCCGGTCGGGGGGCACCGATGGACACTCGCACTGTCCAGTCGAAAACTGAAACGCGAAAATGCTACAATTGCGAAGAAGTCGGACACCTGTCCGCCAATTGCAAAAAGCCAAGGAAGTGTTATAGTTCAGGACCTAACGCTGCGTATTTTCACTTTTCTTCATCTTATCGGACTTAGTCGATTTTCACTTTCGCAGTCACGTGACCAAGTCACCTGACTTACCCTTTTTTAGATCACGTGACATTCTGCTCTTCTTCGTCACGTGATCTCACACGTGACCATGGGACAACACGTGACTCGAGTCTAGACCTGGTCCAGATTCTCGTCTTATCTATGATGTCACACCTCATGGTTACCTTACGTTTCCCTCATGTTCTCTTATCTTACTTATTCTCATACCGGCCCTCAAGTATTTAGGACTCAGACGACCTACCCTAAAGCACCTTAGTGTCATATATATACCGTACTCTCTCGTCGTCTTTCCCCAGTCCTATTCACTTGTCTGCTCTCCACTTGGGGCCCGAACTTTTGTTTACTACTCTTTTCCTACCCATTGCCACTTGTGCCGGTTCATCCTCGTAAACGGATGCTACGTCGTTTACTCGTCTCCTTCAATATAAACTCGTTTCGCATCATCATCTTCCTTGTCGTTGATACTCAACGACAACAAATCGTCTCCGTCTCTACACTCGTCCAACCTATCAATTAGGTTCTCCTCGCTTTGGGTTTAGTCCGGTTTCAGGAAGCCCCATGGTCGACCCATCTTCGACCCTACCATGGGCAAAACCCGCTACATCCCACCTCGCACCAATCGACAAATCAAATTGGCCCCAACCACCAGTATCACGCCGACATCTCCTCAAGCCACATCTTCGGCTCTCTCATCTGCCCCTCCCTGGCAGACAGACGAAGCCAAGGTGTACTATTACGATATGTTCACCGCGCAAGCCAGGCAGCTTGCCGCTGACGGACTTAAGGGAAAAGGGAAAGCCGAGTGAACCTGGGAGGTGCTCACTCGGCCTCGGACTTATCTTCTTCCTTTACGTATCCTTCTTCTTCTCCTTCTCATAACCGATTCGCAATTTTAGGGGAGATGGACGATGGGGCGGATGTAGTAGACTCACCGAACTTTATTTCGTATAGTTCTTCTTTGCCTTCGGAAGGAGCGCCTCATTTGAGCGCGGCGCCCGAAGTAAAACAATGCGTGCTTAATTCTCCTGAAAAAATACAAAACACTTCTATTAAATCTTTTTCTTTCAAATCCTCCCCAACTAACCTTAACCTCAGAACAATCCCCGATGGCGACGAATTCGACATCGAGACCCACGTTTACTTCAAAAAAGAAAACAACAAATGGAGAAAAACAATAGAAAAAGCACTACTTGACTCTGGCGCCTGCCAGACATTTGTCGACAAAAAATGGGTACAGTCACTAGGTATCCCTACAAAAAAATTATCCCTTCCTCGTTCCATTTCTAACGCCGATGGCTCAACGTCGTCTCATGGCAACATCACGGACTACGTCTCAATTGTATTATCTTATCAAGGTCACTCTGAAGGAGTCGACGCCTTGATAACAAATTTAGGCACTCATCATATTTATCTAGGCTACGACTGGTTCAGACGCCACAACCCCCTCATCGACTGGGTTGAAAAAACAATAAACTTCTGTCGCTGCACACGTAACTGCGTTACAATAAACTTCTGTCGCTGCACACGTAACTGCATTACAATAAACTTCTGTCGCTGCACACGTAACTGTGTTACAATAAACTTCTGTCGCTGCACACGTAACTGTGTTACAATAAACTTCTGTCGCTGCACACGTAACTGCGTTACAATTAACGCAGCAAATCTCACACATGGCATCTGGAATGCCTCCATACGTTCCATTGAGGAAGGCCTCACTGAAAAGGTACCTCCCCAATACCACGAGTTTCTTGACATTTTTAGCAAGAAAGAATCACAACGGATGCCAGTCCGCAAACCATGGGACCACGCCATCAACCTAAAACCCGACTTTGTGCCCAAAAAGGGTCGGGTAATCCCTCTTTCGGACGCGGAACTCGAGGAAGTCCATAATTTTATAACTTCCGAGCAAGAGAAGGGCTATATCCGCCCTTCCATGTCTCCACAAACAGCATCTGTGTTCTTTATTCCTAAAAAGACAGGCGAAAAACGTCTAGTCATGGACTATCGCTATTTAAACGAGGGTACAGTAAAAAACTCATACCCTCTTCCCCTCATTTCAGCCCTCATCGATCGACTCAAAGGAGCCAACAAGTTCACCTGCCTCGACCTTAGGTGGGGATACAATAACGTCCGCATCAAGGAAGGCGACGAGTGGAAAGCCGCGTTTGTAACGCCGCTCGGGGCTTATGAGCCTGTCGTTATGTATTTTGGCATGACTAACAGTCCACCTACGTTTCAACAGATGATGAACGACATCTTCAACGACATGTATGCCGTCGTCATCGTCTATCTGGATGACATGTGTATTTATACAAAGGGTAAGACCGACGACGAGCACTCTGAAGTCGTCAAGGAAGTTCTGCGCCGCTTACGCGAGAACGACCTTTATGCTAAACCCAAAAAATGTATTTTTAACACCAACAAAGTTGACTTTCTCGGCATGACGGTCTCGGCTGACAGTGTCGGCATGCAAATGAAAAAAGTGGACGCCATCCTAGATTGGCCGGCGCCCACTAAACTCAAACATCTTCAATCCTTCTTGGGACTTTGTAATTATTATTGATGCTTTATTAACAGTTTTGGACAGATCGCCCGCCCCCTCAACGATCTCACAAAGAAAAACGCGCCTTACACCTGGGGGGAGGCTCAACAAAATGCGTTTGACACGCTCAAAAAACAATTCACCACCGCGCCACTCCTGGCATACCCCGACTCCTCCAAAGACATGTGCGTCAAAACTGACGCAAGTGACATCGCCACCGGAGCGGTGCTATCAGTCCTAGGGGAGGATAAGTCTTGGCGCCTATGCGCTTTTCTTTCACACTCTTTTTCCTCTGCCGAACGCAACTATCCCGTCTATGACAAGGAGTTGCTTGCTATTATACGCGCTCTTGAGGAGTGGCGTCATTATCTCATCGGGAAGGCCAACTTCGAGATTTGGACAGATCACAAAAATCTCGAGTACTGGAAAAAGCCGCAAACGCTTTCTGGTCGCCAAGCATGGTGGCATGAACTCTTACAGGAGTTCAATTATACCCTGATTTACAAACCCAGCAACACGAACGAACGTGCCGACGCTTTGTCCCGTCACCCAGATCATGGCGATGCTGTTGATAAGTTAAATGAAAACATCACCGTCTTTCCTTCTGATGTTCTTCGATCTTCCTCTTTATCTATTCCCATGGAACTCACCTCCCCAGATGCCCGTTTACCCTCGAAGGGCTCCTCATCCGCCGCAGGTTTCGACCTGTATTCTACCAAGGATCTTAACATCCCCACCCATGACCAGAAACTCATTCCCACCCGTGTCAAGATTCAGCTTCCCCTCGGCACCTACGGCAGAATTGCACCACGCTCAGGCCTCGCCTTCAAACACAAAATCAACATCATGGCCGGAGTCATTGACGCCAATTATAGGGGAGAAATTGGTGTAATTCTGTTCAATCATTCCGACTCCCCCTTCCACGTCTCTAAATTTGACCGCATTGCCCAACTAATTATTGAAAAAATAGAAAACCCAACATTAGCAGAATCAAAGACTCTTGACGAGTCAGAACGAAACAATAAAGGGTTTGGCTCCACAGGAGTTCAAGCCATCTCTTCCACGTCTCTCGCTCCAAATTTTGAAACTAAATTATGTATGGAATCTTCTAGGCTCAACGTGGACGCAGTCAACGAATACGAATACTACACCATGGACAGACTTTTCAGAAATTCGAACGGCATTGTTTTCATGCCCCCTTCTCTTCGCAACGAACTCATTTCTATTTTTCACGATTCCCCAGTAGCGGGCCACCCTGGCCGCAACCGTACCATTGCTTCAATTCAAAAGTTTTACTGGTGGCCTGGAGCTGCCAAAGACATTTCTACATACATCGAACACTGCCAGGTGTGCTCCCTCACGAAGGGTTCGTCAAAGCCTCCGGCAGGAAAACTTCTTCCCTTACCTATTGCTTCCCACCCATGGGAGGACATTTCAATTGATTTCGTAACCGGACTGCCCCTTTCTCTTGGCTTCGATTCTATAGGGGTTGTCATGGACCATTTTTCTAAAGAGATTGTTCTTTTCCCCTGTATGAAAACAACTTCTTCCTCGGACTTAGCCTCTTTATTTAGAGACCACGTTTGGTGTCTCCATGGACTTCCTAACACTATTCTTTCCGACAGAGGACTGCA
>JBBPQR010000218.1:0-14689 GCA_038092615.1 Boletus sphaerocystis | reverse complement strand
CCCGAGCGCTGGCATCGTCCCCAGCGAACTCCTGTCCAAACTCTTGAAATTGGCCCGGCGCATTCCAACCCGGCGCCTGACTCGCACCGCCGAATGGCGGTAGCTGTCCACCGCCACCCGACGCTTGCCCCGGATTGAGCAGCGCCTGTGCCTGCTGCATCAGCTGTTGCATCTGCTCCGGTGGTATGGACGACAGAATGCTCGGGTCAAAGCCCATCGGGAGACCACCAGCCGTGGGAGCGTCCATCGGATGATCCATGCCACCGGCTGCGAGCTGATTGACCAAGTCTGCGACGGACACCTGCGGTGATTGCGCGACCCCGCTCCAAAAGATGATATCGCCCTCTGGTCCCACCGTCATCATTTTGACGTCTGCATCTACATCCTCCTCCGGAATCGTCACGGCAGGCTCAGCCGGACTGTCTGGTATCTGCGCCGCGTTCATATACAGGGCCCCCAATGCGGTCTGCTCTCGTTCCTCTTGAGCAGTCCTCTCTACACTCTCCAGGCCGCGTTGCGCTAGATCAATATCTATGGGGATATCGATAACTAAAAGAAATGGTCCCGTTGTTAGCGATCGAACAGGTTTCGTCATGATCTCGGCGACTCACTTATTGGATCCGTCCAGTCAATGAGTTCTTCGAACAAATGTGCATGCAATGCCGCCCCTTCTCCCCGATCAAGATCGCGAAGACTGTGCGCAGTATGTATACCCTATCGGTCGGATCCAAGACACGCGATATCAATGTACAGTACACGTGAAAACAAAGCAGAGGGCTGACATCTACTGGATCATCGTCGTAGACTGCACGTTCGATCAGCCGGATCGACTCCAGTTGACCTTCCGGCGCCCACGAGACCGACTTTCGCTTCGTCCTACCAGTGGTATTGCCTGCAGGAGGCGTGCTCACTGCCGGAACCGAAGGTGGTGTGGACACGGCCGGAGATGCTTTCCGTCCTTTACCCATGGACTTGAGCGCTTCCTGAAATGGATCGATCGATGATGGTTGTGCGACATTCGTGTCTGGCTCCTTCTTGACAGTCACTGGGGCCTTCTTGAAGCTGGGCAACTTCGGTTTAGGTTTCGGAGCCGAGAAAAACGACGAATCTGATCGTGAGTCTTTGACGGGAAGAAAAACAGGTTTCGTCTCCTTCTTCATGGTTACCTTGGAGGAGGATGCTGCAGGCGTGACAGCAGCTTTCTTGGCAGGTGGTGCTGCTTTGGCAGCCGGTGGCTCATTCAGCTTCCGTTTCTTTAGTTTTACATCTGGAGGAAAGTTAGCGCTCGTCGGTCTGCGGAACAAACTGACGTGACCCACCCTCAGGCGGATTGCTTTCTGCCTGTTTTGTGGCAGTTTCGACCAACAGACGCCATTTCCTCTCTAAATTCGACGCCATATCCTTGATCGCTGCGGTAGGACAATGACAAACAGACAATTGTTAGATACATGAGGTTTTTCGCTTAGATTATGATACGACAGAGCACGTTTCAATGCAGGGGCAGACGTATGTATATGTCCATTGGATGCAGGGATAGAATGAATTTCGCTGAAACAACGCTCACCTGGTGCTGGTGGTTCCTTGACTAGTTTGACAATGATCTTGCCCAGCTTTGACGCCTTCAGGGCGTCAACTGTCATAGGAAGCCTGTCCACGATCTAAAAGGAGCTTATCAGGCCCATCTCGCGGTCCATCAACTCGAATCAACTGACATGGAGCAACGGCATTATGGTTTCAACTAAAAGGCTATCGCTCTTAGCCATGAGACCTGCTTTCAGCCATTCGCGAGTAATATCCATCGCAGCAACATTTTCCAGCCACGCTCGGAAGTAATGATTACCGGCATTGTCTCTGATTTTGGTCAATATCTCCAGCCGGGTGGTCGGGTCCACTTCCTGAGAGCCAAAGTCGTCAATATATGCAACAAGAGAATTGACAGCACCAGCTCCAGTAAATGAATTGGGCTGGAGATATGGCCTGATGTCAGCCGAGAATTTGTCCTTGCGAGCCTGAGGGTTGATCGAAACTGAGGGGGTGCTGGTCGATGTAGATGACGCGGACGGAGAGTAAAAGGAAGACAAGGTACCAGGCATGGAAGTAGATGGAGAATGAAGGACATGAGGAGAGAGCGTGGCAGGTTGTGACTGAGGTTGAGAGTGCTGATGCTGTGGGGAATGCGAATAAAAATGTGATGGAAGGACATAAGAAGGATTAATCGATAAGGTAGATTGCTGGTACTGATACTGGGATTGTTGTGGTCGTGATTGTGTTTGTTGCGCTGGCGGGACAACTTGGCTTGAAGGCTGTGAATACGACCGTCCAGTCTCCGCATCGCTAATCGTGGTCAATGCGGGGCTGTGGGACAGGGTATTAGTCATGCCCAGCCCAAGAAAGTTGATCCACTGACTCGATCATAAGTTGAGGTTGAGGGGGTGGTGGGGGTGGTGGAGACGCAATTTGCTGTTGCGACGTCGAGGGCTGCGATAACGACGACGTAGTTGCACCATTCAGTGTCGAATAACTCGAAAGTGGCAGTGGAGCTGAAGAATTCGGCCAGGTCATAGAACCATATGCCATGGCATTATACGGGGCAGGAACGGTGGAGATATAGAAACTTTGATATGGATGGGCATAATATGATTGTGGTGGCGATGATATCGAGGTGGACGTCGATGGCCCTGTTAGATGAAAGGGTCAACAGGTTTATTCGAGACTGATGGAACAAATTTGTTGATGGGCGTCTAGAGGGATGCTTACCCGGTATATCGCCCAATCCAAAGTCGCTCAAATCCAAGCTTGGCTGCGCAGCAGCTGACCCTCCCGCGTTGGTGTTGGACGCCAAACGGTCTTTCCAGTCGTCGTTTGAGGGCGGTGCGCTGTCAACATGGACATGCTGGGGGTCGGGGACATTCTGCGGCCATTGACTTGGCACATTCGGGTACATACTATCCATCTGGACAGATTTTCTCTTTTCTGCCGCCCCTTGTTTCTCAAGCGTTTTTGGGCAACAGTAAACGGCTTATTTCTGTGCAAACGAGACGCGGAAAAGGAGGGAAGAAACGCAGACGGTATACAAGCCTTTTCACCTTTCGCAGGGCGGTCAACAGAGATCGCCACGCTCAACCGCCTGCGAGTTCTGTCTCTGTGATGGTGCTGAGGATTGAAGCGCACTGACCAGCCATGGGAGCAATTAGTGTTGCCATCGTTTTTATCTCCGTTTCAAGCGGTGTTTAAACTCTCTCGCGGCATGACGGCACGCTCTGCGGGTC
Organism: Boletus sphaerocystis; assembly: GCA_038092615.1. Taxonomy (NCBI): domain Eukaryota; kingdom Fungi; phylum Basidiomycota; class Agaricomycetes; order Boletales; family Boletaceae; genus Boletus; species Boletus sphaerocystis. The sequence continues at coordinate 11,420 of JBBPQR010000218.1, read as the reverse complement.
CCACTGGAAGCGGTGCACAGGGTGCCCTTCTAAAGCGATCGTCCATGGTCTGCAAGTCAAGGATATCAACGTTCCATGCCCCCGTCGCGACGAGCGACGCCGATATCCGATACGCATGATCCCATGCGGCCTAGCTCTCAAAGAGAAACCACGTCCTGCATTGCTACCGGTTCGGTAAACAGACGGTCCTGACTGCATTTATTGGCCCCCGGGTCCTTACACACACTTGGGAATAAACACAGGTACGATGATTATTGCCATTGCCTGTAGCACACTCGTGTAGGCCGGCCGATACTTAATTGTATTCATAGCAATTTTGCTTACCTGATGGGTTAGTTGGGTTTCAATGTAACGAACCTAATAGGTATCAACAAACAAAAGCTTATAATTGCAGCTATCAACAACACTAGTCGATTTTCACACTACCAAGACCTTCCTTGTCTCCTCCCCCAAACTAGCATAAACGCGTCTCCACACTTACTTTTGGCTATGGCCACCAAAACCCCCAAAGAACAGTCCTCTGACGTGGACACGACGAGGACCGAGGTGAGTGTGCGCGCCGTGGCGAGGTCAGCTTATCTGAATACCCTCGAATTCTATCGCAGTTCATCGCCAAACTATCCACTGCTGCCGAGGCCATGCGCCAGTTCGGTAATTTCGCAGATGCACTCGCCAAGGTAGTCGCCAAGGCGCCACTTGATGATCCTCAGGTCGTCGAGGCCTTGCAGGCCGCCATCGACGCGATCCCTGCTACGTCGAAGAAGCGCAAGCTCACGACCTTGGGTGCAGGAGAAGAAAGCGTTAAGCGAAGAAAGCGAGAGAAGAAGCCCAAAGACCCTAACGCCCCCAAGGCCCCTCCCTCTGCCTATATACTCTTCCAGAACGAGATTCGAAACGCTGTTCGTGACCAGAACCCGGATATTCAGTACAGGGAACTCATGGGTCTCATCTCTCGCCAATGGAATGGTCTTCCTACGGAGAAGAAACAGGTGACAGTGCCAGAACTCTTTTTGTTCCAAGGTTCTCATTCGTGGTTAGCCTTACTTTGACAGAGTGAGTGCTGCCAAACTAACCCATGAGGAGGAGTTGGCCAAATACAATGCGTCGAACCCAAACCATGTCCCATCAGAAGGGACGTCTAAGAGAAAAGAAGTCCAGCCCGTTGCGAAGTCGGAAAAGAAGGTTGCTTCTGTAAGTAGTTGAACGTCCTTACGTATTCATATTCTAAACAGGAGTAACAGAAACAAGCGAAGCCTGGACCCAAATTAGCTGAAACTGTCGCCTCATCAGATAATGAACATTCAGAAGGAGCTTCTGATGACGAATCAACTGGAAATGAGAGAGATGAGCAGGAGGCAGTTGAGGAAAAAGCATCAGATGACGGAAGTTTGGACGAGTCGGACGAAGAGCCCACTCCTCCCCCTGCCAAAAAGGCGAAAAAGGCTAACAAGAGGAAGTGAAATGGCCGAGGTGATAATTCTGTGTTCTTTCCATTATGACATGGCTGTTGGTTAGGAATTCCGTTGATGTTTTGGCGATACTATACGTGTTTTTTGTCGATATATTCTTTACGTTACCGGCTCATGAAAGCCATTGACCTTGCGATTAGCTTGTAAACGTCATGATGTCTGCGCTCGGGCCGCTTTGTAAGTGCTGTGCAAACGACAGCAAAGCGATGTCCACAAGATACAAACCTGTGCACCGCTTGCACTGTTGGAGCCTATAAAATCCTTCTCCATCGTCTCACCCAGATTGTTACATCGTTCCTTTCACCGCCAGCATGGCTACTCCTCCCCCTAACCCGGATTCGAGAGAGCTGCCCTACGGTTGGGTACAGCAGTACAATTGGGAGTCTGTATCTGCCCCCACCCCTCTCCCTGATGGATACTGATGGTCGATGATCTTTGTCTGTGCAGGTACAGGCAATGGTGCGCTACCCATTAAAGGCATTGGTAAAGTATGCTCATCTCGATCTGTAGGTTCTACGTGAATACGCGCGAGCAACCCCCGCGTCCATCCTGGGAACACCCCCTTGGTCCGATACCCCAGGGCTTTGCACCCCCGATGGGTCCCCCTCCTGATCGGTCCTTCAACCGCTCTCCGTATGGCGCCCCCCCGCCCCAGGGATATTCAGGTTACCCACCCTCTTATTCACCAGCCCCTCAGGGGTATTACAATAATGCCCCGCCAGGTGGATACGCTAGTGGTCCACCTCCCCAGCGTCCATATTCCCCGGAGAATCGAGGTGTGTATTGATTAATCTTCTCGATATGTGCTGTATGTAAATTACGTGCTCTGTTAGCCTATTATCCCCAACAGCCGACCGTTTACGTTGAGGAAGAACGCAAGCGTAAGAAGGGACCTGGCATGGGAACAGCGCTTTTGGCAGGTTCGTGCAAGCATCAGACTTTGGTATAATTGAACCTGACTTGGATTATGCAACGTAGGTGGCGCGGGCCTGGTTGGTGGTGCCCTCCTGATGGATGCTATTGAGGATCATAACGAACGAGAGAGAGAAATTGGTTTTGATCAAGGTTCGTACTCGAGTCTATAGCACTGCTCAATTCCTGAATCTTGCATGGTAGGCTACGAAGATGGCTTGCAAGATAATCAAATGGACAATTGGGGAGGTGACGGCTGGTAATTTGCTGTGACTGCCTAAAGTGGCCCTTCAAGTTATTCCTTTTCATGCAAGTTTTCATGACCTGGATTTGTCACGACATTTGTACATGTTTCAGTATCATGAAGTTGGTGGAGGTGTCAATTGCCCTGCCGTTTTGTTTCTCAAGATCCCAAGCTTGAGTGTGATGCTTGCCGAGTGTCAGACAGTCACATTCAACGTTGCATGTCAATGTTCGCAACCATTCCGACGACACCCTCAGAGTCCAACCGTATACGACTGCATGGCGCGAGCTTGCCAGGGACGTGCCAATTTGTGTGACTTTGCTGATCAAGGTCAGTCCGTGAATCTTCAAAGTGGAGGTCGATGCAAGGAAGATAAAGTTGGTAATTTCTATTATGCAAGTGCCGTCAGGACCTGGTTGAATCACTGGTTCCCGGGCCATCACAATGATCACATCTTGGCTACCCTAACTCAGAGTCTCGTGCGTTCGACGCCTCTGCGAGCGCATCGAGCAACCGGTCCGATTTAACTCTACCTTCCAGCGATATCCCTGTGCTACCATCCATCAACTTGAAGCTTCAAGCCTAAACACGCATGCTTTACCCCATCGTGAACCGTCGCTCCCCGATTTCGTTGTTTGACACCAGCCCAGGCGTTTCGCATTCTTTCAGCCCTCTGACTTATATCACAGTAGCCTGAGTGTCGTTACGCATGGGTCCTGAAGTGAGTACGACGCTATCGTCACTGCTATCGTTTCAGACCCCCAAACTCCTTGCCTGTGGATAAGTGTCATCCCGCTAATCCGCAGATATCTTAGCCTCGTCACAAAACTTCACTCTTGGACCTATGATATTCCCCCGCCCGACTATAACGGCGGAGGCGCAGCCCTAAGACAGTACCGTCAGTCCTTATGAACCTTCGGGCTCACGGGGAGCAGGATCCACCATTCGCCTATCGCTGCAGATGGTGCAGTGCTTTTGCCTTCGCCATTGGAGCTCCTCTCGAGGGACACGAGCGACTATCCAATCCAGAGAAGTCACTCGTCGACCGGCAAGTATAAAGGAACCTTGTGTGATTAACCCCAGGTAGTGGCTAGAACAAACGCTCGGGAAAACTATCCTTACGAGGGACGGCCGCAGGTTGGACGACCAATGGCGCAACATCAACAACTTGAGACAAATACACTACTGAAGCACATTTGGAGGATCTCCCATGGTACAAGCTGAAACATTGAGGCACTTTCTTCTCCTCTGCCACCTCCACTCCAATCTCTCCATCGTTCTCGCTTGGTTCTACGGCTTATCGTCAAGGGAAGGTACGAATATACACACTCCTGATAAAACCTCGTATTCTGTAGGTGCAAGTAATGAGTATGTTAAGATGCTAAAATATCACTTTGATCTATCCACACCTGTTGTCCATCTGATCCATCTGATGTGGTCCAAACCGACTTTCATCGACTTTCAACGATCTGATCAACCACTTGGCATTGCAGGCATCGCCTTCGAGTGCAGTTTCGCTCGATGGGACTGCTGTTCCATCCATGACGCCCATTCTCCCCTCTATTTCTCTGTCTATCAGCGTTCAAGTTATCTTCTCGTACTTCAGGTAGCCGGCGGCAGCAGCCCACAAGCTCTTCGCACAATAATTTGCGGAAACACGCTTAGCTTCCCATTCAGGCTGGCACCTCTTGCTAAAAATCACTATCCACCACTAAGCAAAGTGAGCATCCGTTCATTTCCCTGCAAGGTAAGTCCTAACCTTATTGAATTCAGCCTTCCTCTGACAGTACCATCAGGGCTTCTGATCTTTTGTCAGTGTGAGGACAATTGTGGTGGCACTGATGCCTCTCACGCATTCCATGTCTAACTTGAATGAGTTCAGGAAGCGTTAATTAGACACACAGTTTCCTGTATGAAATTCTATGCGGACAACAGAAATTCTCGGACCGTCGTCCGAAAACCAGCAGAACGAACATTCACTTCATTCCTACTTCTCACCCTCTTGGGACACACAGGACATGGTTCTGGGAACCAAGAAACATATAGACCTGACGTTGAGTGCTTCTACGGGCGTCCTACCCACGCAGAAGCTAGGGGAAGAGTGGGATACGGAACCCAAGAATTAGACCCAGGTTCGTTGTGTGAATCCTGACAAGGATGCACAGAATTGACCCAGATCGCTTTTTACGGCAAACCCTCCAGTGGTATCTTCAGAACATCCGCCACGCACAACTCTCTCTGCTGGTCACACCCCTCTGGCATATTCACACGTTTCATAGTGTATATTTGTACCTACGGAGGTGGGTCAATTTTTAGCCACTCTGGTGAGACGGCAGCATGTTCCGCTAGTAGATCATCCTATCAAAACTAACCCCGCGTTGCCTCTGCGCCACTGACTCGTTCATACTGAGTTCCTCTATCACTCCGTCGATCGGGATATTCATGGATTCGTTTCACCATCCTTCATTGCGGAGGATTCATTTTTCTAGAGATATGGATTTAATGGAGCGTGGAAGCCACGCTTTTCCTCCGCTTCCTCTGCCAATCTTGTTACCACCTTGGAATGTTCTAAACACCGCAAACCTCCTCCTACTCCCAAGATACCACCACAAAGATTGATTTGGTCAGACACAGGCTCTGAATTATGATGCACTTTTTTCCCCTGGCTCCGTCGGGTGCTCTCCGCGCATGCTTTCTAAGGGACCAACAAGTTTATCAGTTTTAGGTTCCCGTGTACATCATCATACGCTCCCATGTTTGTAAGGTTATACTGTAAATGCTTGTCCAATTTTATCGTGGTTTCGTGCATCCTTTCCACGGAAATCCCTGTTGCGGGCTTCCGTCCCGTACACTGGACAGCATGTCAGACCAGAGGTTAGCGAACACATGGCAAAGAAAAGTTCTACTACTGACAATTCCCAAGGTTGCTCCATGCTTCCATCGTAAACATCCTCCCAATGGTTGCCACGTCCATACAAACAAGGATTCTATGAAGCCTTCGGCGAATTATTTTCCCAGTAAACCTCGACGGATTCCCAACCCGAATCTTGCCTTCTGAATGGAACCACCTGAGGTTGTTTTTCATTGATCACTGATCTTCATACTGGCAGAAATCTTGCCATCCACGCCATAGTTAAGTACGCGGCCTGGATGCAACCACATGAGAAACCACCGTGCGAGAGAAGCATTTACTTGAATGTGCGGGAGATAATTGACGAACGGTCTGCGTGGAATGTCGTGTGACCTTTCTAATTTACCTCGTGAGCTCGCCAGGTGGCACAAGTACTGTGGGTACCCACAATTGTTTCTCCAAACTTAATTCCTTGTGCACGCGAACGCATGCAGCCCGATGTAATGCATTGTGTCGGGTACCTGAAGATATTTTGTACGTTTCCAAGTCAACAGACTTGCTGACGTATTTATGTCGATGAGCAAAAGTCCTCGGGGTGCAGCAACTTCACGCAGTCAATGCGATTGCAAGCATTTTTCCCGCACCCTGGGATTATAGATCTAGTATAGATCAAGGAGCTCTGTGCGAAAGAACTTGACGCGATTGAGGTGAGAATGGACCAGTAGGAGTCGGCAACGTCTTCACTGTATGAACCTGCATCGCGTCATCGGCCCGATCCCAGCAGCGTTGCATGATCGCAGTTCCCTACTTCGCAAAAGGGTCGCAGGACAAGCGAGGGTGTTATGAACTTCAGCAATGAGGTAATCTGACGCGATGAAGGCCCATCACCATTCCAGTGCACATTGTGTTTTTCAATCTGATGCTAGAAAGGTTCGTACTGCCGTGGATGAACTTGCCATTGAGCGGCGTTCTCTTGACTCGAGCCTTGGGTGAATATGCGTTCCAGGTCGTAAGATCAGAACGACCGTCTCTAGCGATCCCGAAAAGTCTGGTTTAGAGGGACTGCAAAAATGGGTTGGTGACCGGTGCAACAACTTGTCGAGTCATACTTGCACAACAACTTGACACTTCGCGGAGGCGCGCTTGTGGCGACGAATATAAAGAATCACGTGCTAAACCAAATATGTAGAGTAGTTCCGGCGCCACTAATTAACGCTGGACGTGTCTTGTAAAGTTTTCTTTTGGCGACGCTCTTGTCTTCCTGTTCCTCTCCCCGTAGCACCATGGCGCAGACAAGAAAACGTGGTCGCGGCGGTACGAGGACACCTGCGACCACGACAGCTACGAGTACCTCAGTGTCTCCTCTCCTTGGTAACACAGATTCGGTGGAACCTGAAACCCCTGACACGTCTGACCCAGAACCCTTTCCGCCAAAAAAAACGGCTGCTTCCACCACAATTGTTACACGAAGCGCTCGAAAACGCGCAGCAGACGATGAAGCAGACGCCGATGTTCCATCCAAACGAAGGCTCATTGCAGATGCTGTGGTCATTAAGGCGCCACCCGTGCGGGCCTCAAAGACAAAGGCGAGAATGCTCGACTTGGTCTGCAACATCGTGACTGAGTCAACCAACTAATGTAGACCACCAAACCCGCTCCTGCGCCAAAGCATCAGGGCAAGGGAAGGGCAAAGATCATATATACGCCTGAGCCTGACGACGATTACCCAACATCCGAAGATGAGCCACAATATGATGAGGCATCTGAGGATTCTGATAACAGTGGTTCCGACTATGAAGAAGTGCCGGACTCGGAAGAAGAAGCCCTTATGATTACTGCGGCCATCGAGGCATCCCACGAGACTGCCCGCCTCGAAGCTCAACAAGGGTCGTGTGCTGGCCCATCAACTTCCACATCATCAGCTACAAGCCGTGTTGCTGCGGGCAAAATGCGTATTGTGGAGAGCGATGAAGAGTTTTATGGAAACTCTGCTCAGCCTGATGGTTCGGATGGGTCAGAGCTGTCCCAGCTGGATAGCTCTGACGATGATTCCCCAAAAAAAACGAAAGGCAAAGCAAAGGCAAAACCACAGAAGGGGAAGTCTAGAGTTTCCACGGAACCCCAGTCGTGGGTTGAAAGAGCAGAGCGACGCCGTCTCGCGCGGCTCGAGCGAAATCAGGCCAATAGGGAACAGCGTTTATTAGTTCAAAAGCTCGGCCGCAACTTGACTCAGGTATACTCAAGGGTTGCTGATCAGGTGGTGTGTACTCAACATACACATTATAGGCGGAGAAGACTTCCCTGGCATTGAATAGGCACCATGCCGAACTTAGGGATGTGTGGGGTGATCTTGAAAAACTAGTCCCTGTGATTATTCCAGAAAAAGCTGAACAGCCTGCTGGGTTGAAAGCCACGCTCTTGCCATTCCAACAGGAGTCCCTCTGGTGGATGAGAAAACAAGAAAACACGATCTGGAAAGGTGGCATGTTGGCTGTAGGCGTTTATCACATCATTGTTTTTTGAGGTGCTGAAGCTTTTTGAAATCAAAGGATGAAATGGGGTAAGAGAATAACGCTTCTTCGTTGGGAGTGTCTCACTCAAATCTGTGTTTCGCGCAGCATGGGAAAGACTATTCAGATGATTTCCCTCTTTGTGTCCGACTTGAAGAGGCCTAACCTTGTCATTGCGTCAGTATCCTTAGGTTTGCGTGTTCGCGCCTTCTGACAGTAGCCACCGCACAGGCCCACTGTTGCAATCATGCAATGGCGCAATGAGATCAGCGCGCATACAGAGGGTATGAATGTTCTTCTTTGGCATGGTGCTTCCCGCATTCTTAACCCCGAAGCACTCGGAAAATATGATGTTGTATGTCTTAGGTCACGCTGTGATTCGACCTAATGCTGACTACGACAAGGTCCTGACTAGCTTCGCTGTGGTAGAAAGCTGCTTTAGAAAACAGGAAAGCGGTTTCAAGCGTAAAGGGCTTATCGTTAAGGAGCCTTCCCCCCTGCATCAAATCAAGTGGAACCGGATCGTTGTATGTCTCATATTAGATCATTCTAATCTCATTTGAATATACCCCGCGGACAGCTTGATGAAGCCCATAACATCAAGGAACGTTCCACCAACACGGCCAAAGCTTGCTTTGAATTAGATAGTAACTACAAGTGGTGTCTGTCGGGCACTCCGCTACAGAATCGTGTTGGAGAACTTTACAGCCTGATTCGTTTCTTAGGAGGGGACCCCTTTGCGTTCTACTTCTGTAAGTCATCTCTCCATGATCCGATTCTATCTCACAAAGCCATCTCCCAGGCAAGAAATGCGATTGTAAATCTCTCCACTGGAAGTTTTCGGACAAGAAAAGCTGTGATTGTATGTATACCATGTTCATCACTGGGTCCTTGTCAAGTTCTGAATCCTTACTTCCTAGTATGTGGTCACAGTCCCATGCAACATGTGGGATATCTCTCTTCTGTCTAGCAGTATATTTCTGATTCCTCATCCTCAGACGTGTTTCTGGAACAATGAAATTTTGACGCCCATCCAAAAAAATGGCATGGTAGGGCAAGGCAAGACAGCTTTCAAGAAGCTGAGAGTTCTTTTGGATCGTATGATGCTCAGGCGAACAAAGGTATTTTCGTCCCACGCGTTTTACCTGTGACTCGTAACATGTTATCTCCTAGATACAACGCGCAGACGATCTTGGGCTTCCTCCACGAACAGTGGTCGTTCGGAGGGATTACTTTAGCCCGGAGGAGAAAGAGTTATATCTCTCCTTGTTTTCTGACGCTAAGCGTCAGTTCAGCACCTACGTTGATTCGGGTACTGTCCTGAATAGTGTGTTACCCTCCTTTTCTTAATGTTCTTTGAGCTCACGTCTCCGACTAGACTATTCCAATATCTTTAGTTTGTGTGTATATGGCCCTGAATTCTTTTTTCTTTGCGCTCAACAGGCCCCTGGCAGAATCACGCGTATGCGCCAAATGGCTTGCCACCCTGACCTGGTTCTTCGTAGCAAGAGTAACGGCAGCACATTCTTCAACAGCGAGGAACTGAGTGAAGCCACTGTTTGCAGGCTCTGCAATGACATCGCTGAGGACGCTATACAAGCCAAGTGCCACCATATCTTCGACCGCGAGTGTATGAAGCAATACCTGAGCACCGCTGGGGACATCAATGTATGTCTCTCATTGGTTTACCTCCATATACCTCCATTATATCTTGTCTTTCCCAGCCTGAATGCCCAGTTTGCCACCTCCCCTTGACTATTGACCTAGAGGGACCTGCACTTGAATTAGAATCACCCTTGCCGGCTGCAAGGCAGGGAATTATCGGTCGACTTAACCTAGATACCTGGCGCTCATCATCAAAGATTGAAGCTCTCGTTGAGGAGTTGTCCAATCTTCGTGCACAAAACGCCACCACAAAGAGCATCGTGTTCAGCCAGTTTGTTAACCTTTTAGATCTGATCGCGTTCAGACTGCAGAAAGCTGGGTTCCAGGTCGGTATCGTCGCTGGCCCCGTTTCCAATTGTTCATGTTTTCTAGATATGTCGACTTGAAGGAACAATGTCGCCTCAAGCCCGTGACGCCACCATCCAGCACTTTAGTATGCTGTAATGTTTCCTTGGCTTGTTCGGGATCCTGATGCTTGTTCTCCAGTGACTAACGTTCATGTGACCGTTTTCCTAGTTTCCCTGAAAGCAGGTGGTGTCGCGCTCAACTTAACGGAAGCTTCCCGCGTCTATCTCATGGACAGCTGGTGGAATCCCGCCGTCGAATACCGTAAGGATACCTAAGTCTTTGATGAAGTAGTTGGATGGTGTACTCAATGGACCACAGAAGCCATGGACCGCATTCACCGACTTGGCCAGCGTCGACCTGTCCAAGCCATCAAGCTCGTGATAGAAGACAGTATAGAGAGTCGTATCATTCAAGTGCGTGACACCGTCTGTGAATTCGTCTGTATAACCAAACACCACCCCCTAGCTTCAAGAGAAAAAATCTGCTATGGTCAACGCGACGCTATCCACCGACGAATCGGTCTGTGTCTTTCTCTATTCCGCATTGACCCACTGCTGAAGCGAGTAACTATGACAGGCTATGGGCCGCTTGACCCCCGAGGATGTGTGTATGAATTAGCCTATTTATGAGTTGCGTTTGCTCACCTGCTGTGTCCACCTAGCTTGGGTTTTTGTTCAGGGTACGTTTATGTTACACTTTGTCTGTCCTTCGGACAAACCTTGGTTTTAGCTCTAGATGACTCGAGTATTGCCAATGATCATGCGATCGGCAGGATTCGCAGGCTCGCTCTCAACCTGTCGCTCACTATTGTAATTTTTCGTTCGTTAATGTTGCGATATTGTCTGGGTACTATACTCGGTGACGCAGTATGACGTGGGTGGATGGTCACTCCCGCATAATGCAGCTATAGTCATAGATGTAGACAAGTTCACATATTATTCACATGTTGATCCGGTGTGGTGCCGTTTAACAACCGAGCCGAGCTGGCCAAGTAGTCTGTTCTTGGAACTGATACAACACTACTCAGGGAATGTCGTCCAACAAGAGCAAGAGGGAATTCACGTTCGATGAGGTTGCACAGGTAGGCTAAACTCTAGTAATACTGCACAGATCTGACCTCCTATAAACACATAGCACAACGAGCAAGGCAACCTTGCAAGTCCCTCCATTTCCCCGAACGACGACTTGTCATTTACAGTCCTTTTCAGTGGATTATCATCGACGCCAAAGTCTATGACCTGACCCGCTTTGCTGACCTCCATCCTGGAGGTGCCAACGTTCTCCACGCACCCAGCGTTGGTAAGTCATACTGCCTCCAAACCGGCTCACTGTGACACTTCCACACCTGCATGGCACCAGCCGGCAAGGACGCGACCGACGTCTTCTTCGGTCTCCACCGCCACGAAGTCCTCCTCCGTCCG
>JBBPQR010000217.1:0-14696 GCA_038092615.1 Boletus sphaerocystis | reverse complement strand
TCATCCTCGTGGCCGCCCTGTATTTGACCCCACTACCGGTCGTACCCGCTTCATTCCCCACACCAACATCCGTGAAATCGACCTCGCACCCACCACTGGCATCACACCAGTCTCATCATCATCCACCCCCGCGCCTTCCACAGCGCTCTCATCTGCCCTGCCGTGGCAGACAGAAGAAGCGAAGACCTTTTATTTTGACATGTTTATGGCACAAGCTCGGCAGCTGGCTACCGAAGGACTGAAGGGAAAAGGCAAGGCCAAGTGAACCAGGGAGGTGCTCACTCGGCTATGGACTTAGTTTCTTCTTTTTCTTACACTTCTTCTTCTTCGTCTCACAACTGTTTTGCTGTGTTAGGGGAGATGGACGGTGGGTTGGTAGGCGATAATTCACTGAACTTTGTAGTATCCTCAGTTTCTTCTTTGCCTTCGGAAGGAGAATCTCATTTGAGTGCGGCGCCCGAAGTAAAACAATGTATACTTAATTCTCCAGAAAAAATAAAAAATACTTCCATTAAATCTTTTTCTTTGAAATCCTCCCCAAATAACCTTAACCGTAGAGTCATCCCCGACGGCGACAAATTCGAAATCGCCACTGACGTTTACTTCAAAAACAATGATAAATGGCAAAAAACAACAGAAAAGGCACTTCTCAACTCTGGTGCTTGCCAGACATTCGTCGACAAAAAATGGATACAAACACTAGGTATTCAAATAAAAAAATTATCTTTTCCTCGTTCTATCTCTAACGCCGATGGCTGGATGTCATCACATGGTAACATCACCAATTATGTTTCACTCGTATTATCTTATCAAGGGCACTCTGAAGGAGTTGACGCCCTAGTAACCAATTTGGGAACTCACCGTATTTATTTAGGTTACGATTGGTTTAAACGCCACAACCCTCTCATCGACTGGGTTGAAAAAACGATCAACTTCTGTCGCTGCACACATAACTGTGTTACCATCAATGCAGCAAACTTAGTTCATGGCATCTGGAATGCCTCCATACGCTCCATCGAAGAAGGCCTCGCAGAAAAGGTACCTTCTCAGTACCACGAATTTCTTGACGTTTTCAGCAAAAACGAGTTACAATGAATGCTGGTCCGCAAACCTTGGGACCACGCCATCGACCTTAAACCCGACTTTGTACCCAAAAAGGGTCGGGTAATTCCTCTCTCCCATGCTGAACTTGAAGAAGTTCGTAACTTTATAGCTTCTGAGCAAGAGAGGGGCTATATCCGCCCTTCCAAGTCGCCCCAAACAGCACCAGTATTTTCATCCCAAAAAAGACTGGTGAAAAACGTCTCGTCATGGACTATTGTTATTTAAATGAGGGTACAGTAAAACATTCTTACCCTCTTCCTCTCATTTCAGCACTCATTGATCACGTCAAAGGCGCAGACAAATTCACCTGCCTTGATCTTAGGTGGGGATACAACAATGTCCACATCAAAGAAGGCGACGAGTGAAAAGCTGTGTTTGTAACGCCGCTGGGGGCCTACGAGCCCGTCGTAATGTATTTCAGTATGACTAACAGTCCTCCAACGTTCCAACAGATGATGAACGACATCTTCAATGATATGTACGCCGTCGTCATCATCTATCTGGATGATATGTGTATTTATACAAAGGGTAAGACTGACGACGAACATTCAGAAGTCGTCAAAGAAGTTCTACGCCGCTTACACGAGAACGACCTTTACGCGAAACCCGAAAAATGTATTTTTAATGCTGACAAAGTTGACTTCCTCGGCATGACAGTATCCGCCGACGGTGTCGGCATGCAAATGAAAAAAGTGAATGCCATCCTCAACTGGCCAGCGCCCACCAAACTAAAACATCTCCAATCCTTCCTTGGACTCTGTAATTATTACCGACGATTCATTAATGGTTTCGGACAGATAGCCCGCCCCCTCAACGATCTTACAAAGAAAAACATGCCTTACATCTGGGGGGAGGCTCAGCAAAAAGTGTTTGACACGCTCAAAAAACAATTTACCACCGCGCCACTCTTGGCATACCCCGATTCCTCAAAAGACATGCACATTGAAACCGATGCCAGTGACATCGCCACCGGAGCAGTCCTATCAGTCTTGAGGGAGGATAAGTCTTGGCGCCCCTGTGCTTTTCTCTCACATTCTTTTTCTTCTGTGGAGCACAACTACCCAGTCTATGACAAGGAGTTGCTTGCAATTATACACGCTCTTAAGGAGTGGCGTCATTATCTCATCGGAAAGGCTAATTTCGAGATTTGGACAGATCATAAAAATCTCGAATACTGGAAAAAGCCACGAACACTTTCTGGTCACCAGGCATGATGGCACGAACTCCTACAAGAGTTCAACTATACCCTAATTTACAAGCTCAGCAACACAAACGGATGTGCCGATGCCCTTTCGCGTTGCCCAGATCACGGCAACGCAGTTGATAAATTAAACGAGAACATCACTGTTTTCCCTTCTAACGTTCTCCGCTCCTCTTCTTTATCTATTCCAGTGGAACTCACCTCCCCCGATGCTCGCTTACCCTCAAAGGGCTCTCCCTCCGCCACAGGCTTCGATCTGTATTTCACTGAGGATCTTGACATCCCCGCCCACGACCAGAAACTCATTCCCACCTGTGTCAAGATCCAACTCCCTCTCAGTACCTATGGGAGGATTGCACCACGATCAGGCCTCGCCTTCAAGCACAAAATTGATGTCATGGCCGGAGTCATTGACGCCAATTATAGGGGAGAAATTGGTGTAATCCTCTTCAACCACTCTGATTCCTCCTTTCACATCTCTAAGTTTGACTGCATTGCACTAATTATTGAAAAAATAGAAAACCCCACACTATCAGAAACCAAGACTCTTGACGAGTCAGAATGTAACGATAAAGGGTTTGGCTCTACGGGAGTCCAAGCCATCTCCTCCATGTCTCTCACTCCAAACTTTGAAACTAAATTATGTATGGAATCTTCTAGGCTCAACATTGATGCAGTAAACGAATACAGATACTATGCAACGGACAGACTTTTCAGAAATTTGAACGGCATTATTTTCATGCCCCCTTCCCTTCACAACAAATTTATTTCCATTTTTCACGATTCTCCAGTCGCAGGTCATCCTGGCCGCGACTGTACCATAGCTTCAATTCGCAAATTTTACTGGTGGCCTGGAGCCGCCAAGGACATTTCCACATACATCAATCACTGCCAGGTGTGCTCCCTCACGAAGGGTTCGTCAAAGCCACCAGCAGGGAAACTCCTTCCTTTACCCGTTGCTTCCCATCCATGGGAGGATATTCCCATTGACTTTGTAACCGGACTTCCCCTTTCTCTTGGCTTTGATTCTATAGGGGTTGTCATGGACTGCTTTTCTAAAGAGATCGTTCTTTTTCCTTGTATGAAAACAACTTCTTCCTCGGACTTAGCTTTTTTATTTAGAGACCACGTTTGGTGTCTCCATGGACTTCCTAACACTATTCTTTCTGAAGAGGACCGCAATTCGTCTCGGAGTTTACCAGAGAGTTGCTGAAAGTCCTGGGCATACAGCAGAAGTTGTCTACATCATACCATCCACAGACGGACGGACAAACAGAACGGATCAATTGGGAGATTCTAGCTTATCTACGGGCCTACGTGGCAAAAAACCAGGATTCTTGGGCATTAATGCTAAAGATGGCTCAATTCGCACACAACAATGCTATCTCAACGGCAACCGGAACTTCGCCATTCACGATCACACAGAATTACGCACCCCACATGGGATCAGAACCCACGACGTCCACTAAAACCCCTGGGGAGTCATTTGTTAAAAACCTCGAACGTTCCTATGACGAGATACGTGAGACGTTAAAGAAAACACGCGATCAGATGTCGCACACACAAGAATCCAAATGCTCTTCTGCACCCACGTATTCTATCGGTGATCTTGTCTGGCTCTCGACGGATCACCTCTCCCTCCCCTATCCTGCCCATAAACTCACCCAAAAATACATTGGTCCCTACCGTATCTCCACCGTCCTCCCTAATGCCGTCACCCTCGTCCTCCCTTCATCCATTTCCATCCATCCCACTGTTAATATTTCCCGCATTAAACCTTATAAAGCCCCGCTAGCTGGGCAAAACGTGTACAAACCCGACACCGTTACCATAACAGAAGATCATCACGAGGAATACAAAGTGGACTTTATCGTCCAATCACATCTTTACCGCAGAAAATTACAGTACCTCATCCATTGGAAAGGATGGGATGAGGTGGATCACACCTAGGAACCCGCCGTTAATTTGAAACACACCCAAGATGCTATCAACGACTTTCACACAGCTCATCTCATGGCACCACGTCCTATCCGTGGGATCTCCGAAGACCAATTTACGTCTCTCTTCTCTTCATTCGGTCCCTCCTATTCGGAATTCCCCAACTCGAGACTGGATCTCGAAGCTGGTGAATGGGGGGTAGTGTTATAGTTCTGGACCTCACGCTACATTTTCTCATTTTGTTCATCTCATCATACTTAGCACTTTTCATTTTCACAGTCACGTGACCTAGTCACATGACTTGACCCCTTTAGGATCACGTGACTTTCCGCTCTTCCTCATCACGTGACTCGAGTCCAGACCAAGTCCAGACTCTCGTCTATCTATGATGTCACACCTCACGGTTACCTTGCGGTTTCCTCATTTTTCCTTATCTTTGTCTTTCCCTCACCGGCCCTCAACTATTTAGAACTCAGACGACCTACCCTAAACCACCCTAATATCATATATATACCGTTCCCTCTCGTCGTCTTTTCCTTAGTCCTATTCACTTGTCTACTCTCCCTTGGGGGCTTGGACATTCTGTTTACTACTCCTATCATTCCACTTGCTGATTCATCCCCGTTAGCGGATGCTCTTTACATATCACATTGAAATACCACTCGCCTTGTTCCACGTCAAACTCATCGTTGTCATCGACACTCTCCGTCAACACGTCATCTCTATACAATCACTCGTCAGGCCTATTGTCTTAGGCTTTCCTCGTTCTAGGTCTTCATCCGGTTTCAACCACTACCTAGAACCATGTCTTCCATCAAACCTGTTGAACTTCGCATTGAGACCCCCAAAGCTTACAACAGTTCTATAGAATGTGCCATCCCTTGACTCCAATCTGTTGTGTTCTATCTTAAAGTAAACAAGAAGGTTTACAACATTGATGAGAAGATTATATTTGCTCTCTCCTACATGACCAAGGGATCAGCTGCCTCCTGGGTATTTATATTCTATAACTCCACCATCATCAGAGCCACCATCTCTATGGGAACATCCTCCACCTTTACCATGAAATTTGAAACTACCTTTAAACACCATGATATTACCAATAATTCCATTGCCTAGCTATCCACCACACATATGAACCATGAGAAGTGCAAAGATGGCTCATTCTCCTACAACCCCTCCCTCACTTGCTTTACTGCCAACTTTCAAAATGCTATATCTCAAGCCAAGATTACTAATAATAATGTCCTCATTGGTTACTATTTCACCACCATTCCTCCTGAACTCATGTATCGTATCATGGCTATGGATACCGTCCCTGCCACTATTAGTGAATGGTACAAGAAAGCCATTCACTTTCAGACTCAGAAAGATCACACTGACAAGATTGCCAAACGTAATTTCAAACCTTCCCATTCCTATCTCTCTTTCTCTGCATCTACCTTCACAAAGACCAAAGACCCTAATGCCATGGATGTTGACATAATTCACATTACTAAACTCACCCCTAATGAATGAAAGCATTGCATTGAAAAGAAACTCTGTTCCCATTGCTAGAAATTAGAACACTCCAGCTCCAACTGTTCCTATTTCTCCAACCTTCCAAAGAAAGTTCAAACCATCAAACAGAACAATGAAGAACTCTAACCTCATGGATGTTGATGATGATGATGATGATGAAGAAAACATCCATTATGTCCCTTTATACCTCTGGATTTTTAAAATGGAAGCCTTAATCGATGCAAGATCCTCGTGCTTCTGTAACTGTACAAACTGGTTTCAAATTCATGGAAATTCCTATCCAGTTCATAGTACCTTTGCATACCATGAAAACTGTTGACACCTGTGTCTTAATTGACAGTGGTGCTGAACTCTCTTGCATTGACTGGTAGTTCATCTATAAGCATAACCTCTCTACTGCTAAACTCAAGAAACAATTCCAGACTTACAATGTCAACCATTCCTTCAACAAAAACAGGATCATCTTCTGCACCTGCACCCTTTCATAAATATAAAAGATCTTACCCAACAAGTAACATTCTATATCATGGCCTTAGGAAAAGTTAATGTCATCCTTGGGCTCACCTGGCTGCAAAAGGCCAACCCAACCATCAACTGGACAACCCACACACTCACATTGAATAAATCCATCAACAAATCCAAACTTCTCTATTCCTTTTTCATTGCCAACACCAACAAGCACAGCAAATCCTACTATACAATCTCTTCCTGACCATCCAAACATGTTAATGTCCGTGTAGTCCATGACTCCCATCTCTATGACCACCTCTTGGTAGAATCTGAGAACATGTACCTTCACTGTGCCCATGCCAATTACTTTATCAACTGCATCACTAAATGTGGATCCAGATACATTTCTGCAGCTTTTTCCACAATGGCCAATGTCACAAACTCCACTGAACTTACCATCACTGCTGAAAAGCCTAAAGTAACCCTTCCTCTGGAATACTCTGAATTCACCCCAGTTTTCTCTAAGGAAGTCACAGACCATGTACCTCCTTCCCAACCTTACAATCATGAAATCAACCTCAAGAACTCCTTTGTCTTCAAGATTAGAAAGGTCTATCTCCTTTCCCCTGATGAAAAGAAGGCCACTGAAGCCTTCCTAGATGAAAACCTTATCTCTAGGAAAATCCAACCCTCCAATTCCCCATAGGCCTCACTTTTCTTCATCATCAAAAAGAAAGATGAAGATCTTCACCTCTATCAAGATTACTACTACCTTAATAAACAGACCACCTATGATGCCTACCCCTTTCCACTTGTCTTCCTTAACAAACTTCAGGGAGCTAAACTTTTTACCAAGTTTAACATCCATTGAGGTTACAACAATGTTTGCATTAAAGATGGCCATCAGTGGAAAGCCACCTTTGTCACTCACAAGAGACTTTTTGAACCTACAGTTATGTTTTTTTAGTCTTTCTAATGTTTCATGAATAACTCCTTCCACAATATGATCGCCGAAGGATGGCTTGTCATCTATATGGATGACCTCCTCATCTTCTTTCCAGACAATACAACTCATACCGAACGTACCCACCGAGTCCTCCAATGGATGTCAGAATTAAACCTCTTAAACTAGAAAAATGTACCTTTGTGTTCATCAAGATAGACTATCTCAAAATTATTATTAAACCTGGACAACTTGCCATGGATGCTGTCAAACTTGAAGGGATCTCCTTTTGGCTCACTCCATTCAAGGTTAAAGATGTTTGCTCCTTCCTTGGATTTGCCAATTTATATTATTGCTTTATTCCAGACTACTCCAACATCACTCACCTCCTCATTGATCTGATCAAGAAAAATCTTGCTTGGTCATGGATACCTGCTTGTCAAACTGCCTTCAATCATCTAAAAACTCTCTTCCAGTTAAAACCTGTTCTCCACATCTCTAATCACTCCGTCTCATTCACCATCGCTACTAATGTGTCCAAATTTGCCTCCTGTGCCATTCTTCTTCAGACTAACACCAATGGCGACTGGTACCCTTGTTTCTATCTCTCTCCTTCCCCTCTTTCTCTTTATAAATATAATCAATACCTCTCTCTCTGAACATATCTGCACCTCTTCTAAAGATGACCCCTTAGCTCTCAATGCCCTCCAATCCATAGATGAATCTACCCCTTCTGCATTTCACAGTCACCTCTCTAACATGTCCTTACCTTTAAAGGACACATTTACATTTCCTCTGACACTTCCCTGCATCATGCTATCCTTGAATGTTGTTATGAACACATGACTGCTGGTCACCTTGGTTACCTCAAAACTTGCCAGCTTGTTGCTGCCAAATTTTGATGGTCCAGCCTTGCCTCCTTTGTCTGCTTCTATATCAATGGCTGTGCTATTTGCCAATAGAACAAACCTAATACGCATCCCATGATACCTTTGTTTATTCCCATTCACTTATCTGCTTTCAACCCCTTCCAACAAATCTTTTGTGATCTGATTGTTGGTCTTTCTGTTTCCTCTGGTTTTGATGCCCTTTTGGTCATGGTTGACCATAAGCTTACTAAGGGGGTGATTCTCTGCCCCACTAAGTCTACTGTCACTGCAGAAGTGATAGCATCTCTCTTTTTTCATAAAGTCTCCCTTTACTTTGGTCTTTATGACAAAATCATCTCTGATTGCAGGCCTGAATTTGCCTTTGCATTTGCCAAAGCCCCAGGAAAACTCCTAAACTATGAGCTCTCTCTTTCTACCGCTTACCATCCTCAGTCCAATGGTGAGACCAAACATGTCAACCAGGAGGTTGAAATCTATCTTTGAATCTTTTGTGGAGATCAACTAATGACATGAGCCAATTCCATTTCCTATGCTGAATTTGCCTATAATCACTGAACCTACTTCATCATCAACCAATTGACCTTATGATGGGATATGAACCTCATGTTCTACCATCAGTAATTCCCATCACAACCATTTCCTTGGTGGAAATCTACCCACTGCTACTAGAGATGAAGCTCTAGCCTCTCATGAACTCATTTGCCAAGTCATGTCCTCTCACACCCACCAACACTTTACCCCTTTCACCAAAGGACAAAAAGTCTGGCTTGGAGTCAAACACAATGTTGCCAATCTTGAGTTCACCCTGAAATATAAAGGACCATTCATTATCATGAAGGTCTTACCTATGATAACTTATCAGCTCAAACTCCCCTTAACATGGAAGATCCACAACATGTTCCATGCTTTCCTCTTATCTCTCTATCACGAAAACCTCATACACGGTCTGAATTTTCCTCAGCACTTTACAGAATGAAGAAGCACCAATGAGTGTGTCTATTCCTTGAAGTTGTCCAGATTTCACCATCTGTTGAATTCAATTTATGGAGATGTGGTCCATACATTAGTGTAAAAGGTTTGTGTCCACAATAGCATGTACAGCCTGCTATTAGTTTTCTGACATAACTCTTGCATGGTATAGTCTATCTTTGTAAGCAGCAACAAGTACGGTGTTCCAGTCTTTCCAAATATAGCACATTCTGGAACTGGCCAGAAACACAGTAGAAAGGCCAGCAGAAGCAAGACAATTTACTAAAATGAGAGATATCTGGAAATCTGGAATAAGAAGAACATTTGATAGGATTATCTCATAATTCTTTCTAGAGGTTTGTAAGATGAGTGGTACTATTCCTATCCCTATGGCCATGATGTTTGACCTGTCTCTGAGAGTGACTGGGCAAGGAGGATGTAGTGGTCGGTATGTCCTAAACTAGGACTGATGAGGAACAATGTGTGAGGATGCTCTAAAGTTAATTATTAGTGCATTTTCTCCATTGTCCTTAGATCAGGGATGACAAGTAAGCATGAATGCATTTCATTGCTGAGTCAGATACATATTCATTAGCTATATTGGCTGCTTCTGAAGGATCTGGAGTTCTGTCCACCCCATTTGCCTTGTCCTTCCCTTTATCCACCTTTCCTTAGTTCGGTAACCCACTTCTTGTATGTGTTACAGTCTGTGAAGCTATGGGTTGTGGAGAGGTGGTGCTCGTACTAAGTGGAAGCATTAGATGAATGAGTTGAGGATTTGGAGGTTCCAATGCAGGAAGCTTTCATAGTCAACTCAGAATGCCCAGAATGGTGTAGCCAGGAATCTCAGAAGTGACTCATATTTCTATAGAGTTGAATGTGAGTTTGCTCTCCTCCACGGTATTTACAATTGAGGATTTGAATATTTTCTATTCTGAAGTTTTAGGAAGAGAATTAAGAAGAATAAAGGAGAGGACTTTGTCATCAAGAGAGAATTTAATCCCAGCAAGGCAGGACTCAATGGTTTGGAGAGTAGAGATATGGTCAGAAACAGCAGAGGTCCTATCCCATAAACTGCTGAAGAGTTGTTGGAAAGGGTAGAAGGTAGAGGAGATGTTTGGAGCTTTATGAAGTTTTATGAAAGCATCAAAGAGTTCCTTGAAGCTGATCTCCTTTTGAGTTTTCATGAGGAAGGCATTTGAGATGTGCAGCTGGATAATGCTGTAAGCCTTTTCATCATGTTCCTGCCATTCTTGGATATTGGAGTTTGTAATAATACTTGATGGTACTAGTTTTATGTCCATTTCTAAGACTACAGCAAAACCCTTTTCAGCCTGAAGTTTTACCAGGGTCTAATTGTTTGGTCTAGTGAGGGTTTCCTCCACATGAACAGTGTCTGAGGGTGATGTGATGTGAATGGAGTTTAGATGAACTGGGAGTGAGTTCTGAAGAGCGCAGTGCACTGAGGGTGTGCAAGATAGAATTGAGTTGTTTGTTAGGTGCTACTGTTTAGGTTGTGCCAACAGGGCTCATAACATAATAGATTCTAAGTAATGGGTAGGAATGCCCTATGCTTAGCTACTATCTAAGGTAGGCAAAAACAATATATTCATTTAAGTAATAGGCAGGATTGCCCTATGCTATGGTACATTAGCTAAGAGTATAAGTCAAGTAAAAAGGTACTTACCTCAGCTGCTGCCTAAGGTGGGCAAAAACAACTGAGGTGTCTGTAAGTAGAGTCAAGATATACAGTATATCATTTTCCTTCCCTTGTTCCCTTGGACTTCTATAAGTCATTGCTCTACTTCTGAGTGAGCACTTCCTTGTCACTCCATCTTGGCAACTATTTCTGCCAATCCCTAAGCCTTACCTTCATGGTAGTGGCCTGTCATCTTAAGTTAAAACAACCCCAACTTCTTTGTCAAAGGAATACCCTTTGGCTCATCTCCTTGATGAGCACGTTGTGAAGTAGCAAGGCACGAGCATAGCCGCAACATAAGATCTTTGGACTAGCGGGCGAGGGAGCTCTCATGCTTCTTCTTCCTGAGCTCCTTGCATTGCCTCTACCACCAACTGTAGCTTGACATCAAGCTTTATCGCTTGCCTCACTGTTACGCTTGGCCAGTGTGTGGACAAGTGAAGACCTGAAAAGTGAAGACGACGGTCTTCTGAAGAGTCGCACCAAGGGGTTTCCTTTAAGCGAAGGTGTTGGAGGCTTTCCAACCAAGATAACGGGTCACTACCATGAAGGTAAGACTTGGAGATCAGCGGCAGTAGTCGCTGAGATGAGGTTAAGACAAGGAGTGCCCACTCTGAAGTAGGGTGATGACTTAGAGAAATCCAAGGACAAGGGAGAGGAAGCGATGTATTGAAGCTAGGAACTCAGCTGGGAGTTCGGGTAAGACTAGCGTGGGGAATATATGCAGGTATCGAAGGGTTTATATACTAAGGCCATGAGGAGATGACTAATCAGATGGAATGGAATGGAAATGGAGAGAACAATTAGTCAGTGGAGTTAACAATAGAAATCAAGTAAGCAATGCAATGGCATCAGTTAAAAAGGTAAGCAAGAATGAGTAAGTGATGCGATGGCATTGGTAAAAAAGTAAGCAACAATGAATAAGCAAAGTGAGGGATACTTGACAGGGCCCGAACAGCCAAGTATGAGTACAACAGCAAGGCAAGCGGAAAACTGGTACATGTATCAGTGAGGTCAGTCCTCATCTGAAGAAAGAAGTACAAGAAAGAAGAAGAAAATGTAATACTCACACTCTTTTGCTTCCTAGTTACTCCTTTGCTCCCTAGTTTTATTTCCCTTCCTATTTCACCTCTTCTTTGCTTTCCACACACGGACATGGACCTCAACCAGCCTCTCATGCCTGATTTTGCGGCTGAGGCATTGAGGCCACTTTGCGAGGCTCTCATGCTCACCTTCAGCTGGAATGATGAGCAGGCAACTCTGCACCTAGAGGAAACATGGCAATAAGCTAACCTGCCACGTGACCCATCACCAGAGCCACCACTCTTCCCCCTTCAAGTCTGCCCAGTAGACAAAATCCCACCACTTCAGCCGGATGTAGTGGGGGCCCGGAAGGATCCCCCATGACCCATTATGGACAAGAAAAAGCCAACCATTGGCGAGATTGACAAAAACACCCCACCCCCCAACGTTGTCACCTATCACCCATCCCAATACGCCTTGCAAGGAGTAGCAGCTTTCGAATGTGTAGAACTGTGGTATTTCACGAAAGAAGGCTGTTTTGAAGCCATGCGTCTGTCACATTCTCAAGCAGATGATGCTTTCGGTCTACTCTCCACCAATAATGTACTCACCCTGCATCCCATGGCTCGGTCAAAGCTTCCAAAAACGCGAAATCTGACCACGAACTATCCTTCACCAACATGCTTCAAGCTTGCACATCTTACCTCGAGCACATAAAGGAGGCTGGCTGGCCTGAAACACACATCTCTGTCCTTTTCAAATTTTTCTGGAACCTAGAATGCCACCTGTTCCGTTTGTCCATCCGCCACAGTGAACACATACTCGCTGCTTACGCGGCACAAATTTGGCAGCACTGGCATGACAAGCGAAAAACTGGCCGCACCTTCAACATCGCCATCATCAACGACAACCTCCTGCAGCACATCATCACCAAAGTCAATGACATCATGGCAGCTAAGGTCAGGACATTTCCCCTCCACACCACCATGTGCTCATCAATGTTTTTGCCCCCCTACCTTCCCCACTGCCGTTCCATCTTACCGTCACATGGATCTAACAGGTGCCTCTTCTCACCCGCAGCCTCACAGGTCGAGAAGACGGTGATCTCACAGGCATCCCCAACATCCTCTTACAGGCAACCACATCGCTCTTACACCTCCCAGGCTGACCTCCTGCGTGAACATCACCACATTTCATGATCCGTGTCACCCCCCCCACCACGTTTCCGTGGTTCTAACAGGTCAATCAGGGACCTTCCTTGTGAGTTATGCATGGACAACAAACCGTCCCAAATGCGCTCACTGTGAGATAGTTCAGGCCACAAGTCCACTTGCCCCACCTGCCTTGGGAGACATCCACATGACGTCCACAACTGCGCCGTTGAGCTCTTATGGGACGGTTCCCCTGCATACGCAAAGCGCACCACAGAGGGCCATCTTGTCGACCCCGAAGGCTACATCTTATGCCACGATTGGCAGAAACCACAGGGATGTTCTCGCCCTCATACTACTGCCAAACACGCCTGTTCAGGTTGCGGCGGCACCTCCCACGGCGCTCAGCATTATCACAAGGTGCAGCCATGAAGTGGCCTCAACCCTTTATGAACCAATTGCATGGCAAGATTTTCTGTCACATGCAGCGCTACTGTTGCGTTACCCGAACCTTGTTGAAGGATTAACACACAGCTTCCAGGCCTTTATACCACCTTTATCCACCACTTTCACACCTGACAATCACTCTTCCACACTGCAGTACAAAACCACCTTCAATAACATCATACATAAGGAATTCACAAAACATTGCTACATCGGCCCCCTCACTGCCTCAAAGATCCATCTTGCATTGGGGCACTTCCAGACCTCCCCGCTGTCTCTGATACCCAAGTTGGGGTGACCTGGAAAATACTGCATGATACAAGACCTCTCATACCCGCGAAACTCTCTGTTGATACCATCCATAAACTTGCGCACGTCCCCAGATGAATTTACTTCCCCTTACAGTACCTTTCCCATAGTCTCACTCTTATTATCCTCACTCCCACCGGGCTCGCAGGGCACCATATGTGACATAGCAGAAGCATACCGTACCATCCCCATACACCCCTCACAATGGCATGGTTTAGTAGTGCACATCTCAGACACACAGTTTGCAGTCAACACCGCCCTCTGTTTTGGTTTTGCCCCATCCACAGGGATTTACGGAAACGTCGTGAGTGCTGGCACAGACATCATGAGGTTCATAGGGCTCGGGCCCATCCTATGTTGGGTAGATGACCACCTATTCATATGAGTTCCCCATGCGCACTTGGATGGTTACAATGAAACCCGCCACACAGCTGCTGGTCACATCGCCTTGCACGGTGGGCCCGCAGTTCAGGGTGGTCGTTTTTGATTTCAGGGCGACACCTTACCCGACGGTTCCACAGAAACTTTCGACGAAGATTGTGCCTTCCCCCTGCATGACCTTGTGGCCACTCACGATGCACACCCAATTGAGGCTCCATACCCTTATGAATTCACTGACATCGACAACATCTCCCGCCTCTTGGGCATCCCTTGGGAACTGTCAACAGACACACCTTTCTCTAACACCCCCACTTTCATAGGATTTACATGGGACTTAGAGCGCCACACAGTGGCACTTGCCGAGCCAAAATGGCTCAAATACCTCATGGCCCTATGCGATTGGACAGCCAAATTGACACACACCTTGCACGAGGCCCAAAAAACTACTGGGCAAATTAGTGCACGCCATGCAAATTTTCCCTAAAGGCTGCCTGCACCTCACCAACCTAGAGGCTGCTAAGCCTCTTTGGGTCCAAACTCTTCTTACCACGCATGCCCCCTAAGGGCACCCAAGACGATTTGACCTGGTGGATAGCACGCCTCGAGACACTGGCTCCTCCTGCTCCCATACCAACCCCCCGAACCCTACTCAACCTACACGCATTCTCCGATG
>JBBPQR010000216.1:0-14726 GCA_038092615.1 Boletus sphaerocystis | reverse complement strand
GCGGTTGTTGTCTCAGCTACAGCTGCGTGGCGGAGATCTCCCGTTGGAGTGTGATCAGTGTTGCACGGGGCGGGGTGCTTGCGCTGATGGAAAGTGCTTTGGGGAGGCCAACCGTGAATCCCTTCTGCACGTGTTGTACATGAAATTCTGTCCCCTGTCACGCCCTGATGGTTGAGGGTGGGCAGCGTGAGCCTGCTCCATCTGATGTTTATGGGGAGTGTCAGCGGCAGGTGGGTAGCGGTGTGTGGGGTAATGGCGTGGGGGGTAGCGGTGTGTGGGTAGCGGTTTGTGGGGTAGCGGTGTGTGGTGTTAGCAGTGGGTTGGAGTAGCAGTGGGTGAAGGTGGCAGTGGGTGGGGTTAGTGAGGGGCGGTGCAGTAGCAAGTGAGGGGTAGCATTGGGTAGTGGGGTAGGGGGGAGTGAGGGTGGCAGGGGGTTGGGGGATGAGGGAGGGAAAGAGTCAGCGTTGTTGGGTAGGGGAAGGTCGGGGGCATATCTGTGCAATGTTGGCTCGGACCTCTCTGGAGTCCAGCTCGCATGCTATCTGCATAAGGAGGTCCTTGTTTATTGTGGCTATGTTGTAGGCTTTGTTCTACGAGAGTTTGTCATGCTAGTCCGTGTGAGCTCTGGAGGCATAAAGCAGCAGTGCTTTTTCTCCCGGTTCCCCTTCTTCCTGTATTGGGTAGTTGTCCAGGTTATGGAAAAACCAGTTGAACGAGTCAATGGTCTCATCGCCCCATTTTGCATTATCAATGGCAGTGAGGAAAAGGTTTTTGGCATACATGAACTCAGTGAAGGTGAGGTGGTGGTCAAGCTTTGCGTTCTTCGAGGCGCTGAGTGAGCTGGCCGCACACACGGAGACTTGGCCTTCACTCGCTCGGGTGATCACAAGTGCGTCTGTCTCATCTGAGAGTCGGACGATTTGTGCAGCTTTCTGCAAACTGTCTCTGGTGAAGTACCAGAGTGGGACGTGTTTTCGCGATTCGATGCGTTTGATAGCATAGTCTGCAGGCTGTGCAGTGAGAGTGGTAGCGATGTGGGCATCCGGGTCGAAAGTGATTGGTTAGGCTGCATCTGGTTGGGCTGCGCCTTGTTGGATTGGGGCTGGGGGTTGGTTGGGATGGGGGTAGTTTCGTCTTGGTGGGTCTCTTTCAGGAGATGGTGAATGGTTGTGGTTGAGCTCATCATGAGGATTTCGGTCCCTCAGTGGGTCTGGTCTCCCATCTCAGTCTGAGTGTATCCCCCCTAAGCCAATGTGGGCCCATCATTGTTCCAGAAAGGCGATGGCCTCTCCACGGTTTCTCTGCTGAGCCACCATGGTGAGCTCTACGAGGGCTTGGAAACCCAGTAGGTTGAAATCTGGGGGTGGTATGAGGTCCTGTTCCATGGTTAGTGTGGAACTGTGAACTCAGTCGGTCTCGGAAGGAGAGAATGTAAGTGAATGGAGATCAGTGTATGTACTAGCCACATGAAAAGAAAGAAAGAGGTCAGTGCGCGGCTGGTAATCTGACTGGTGGGGGAGTGGTAGAGAGAGAGGTGCTGAGTCACAGCCACTCTGGTGAAGACAATATTCTATTCTTACTCGCGTACTCGTACTACTAGAATGCCTACCTTTGCACTCAGACTACACTACGAACAGTACACTTTATGTTAACTCTTCTTATCTTATCAGATAATGTCACATGACCATCCGGTTATCTGTTTACAATCTTATCTATATCTTACCCCTAGGAGAAGTCACATGATACTGGCACATGACATGCTGACTAATGGTCTGGGCCAACGACATCATGTCTAGGCAATGATGTCATCTATGACATCATACCTCATGTCCACCGCATGGACTCCTAGTTTACCAGCCCTATAGCTACTTTTACACCTACCCTAAACGATATCCTTACATATATATACGCAGACCTGTAGTAGCTAGTCCCCCAGTCTATTCACTTGGTTCTTACCCAGTTCCCCACATCCGAACTGCCTGAGCATCATAGTGGAGGGCTATCTTCCCTCTTTGCTAGTTATGCCACTGTAAAAGGCTCTCTACGACGACTCCTCTACATTGCCTTCACCGTTGCCCTCAATGGGCTCACCTTATTTATGGTTGAAGTGATGCTCCACAACAAAACACTTGTTATTCACACTTGAAAGAAGCATTCAGCATAACAATCCAGATATGGAGTATGATGATAAGGGTGGCAAATTCAATTGCAACAGAGCAAAGGTAAAACATACACAAGCATCTAGTAATAAGGGTAAAGCTGGCAAATGCAAGAGTATTTGAGAAGATCCCAGCCCCAAATGAAGAAGAAATCAGATAAATAGGACTAAGGAAACAATGACAAAGGGGAATGGTTTATATATGTAAATAGAGAGGACTTTAGAATAGGTCATTGGAGTTCTAAACAGTTTAGGGCCAGAATAGAAGAAGTGGAATGAGATAAGTGTGAGTATGATGAGAAGTCTGTGTGGGAAAAAGAGAAGTGTGCTTGTGTGAAAAAAGTGGAAATGAAGATGAAATGAGGTGTGATGTCATAATGATATCACTGGGCTAGACCTTAGGTTATATGATGTTCTCATGGTCAAGTGCACTGATCATATAACTTTGAAAATGAAAAGAAAATGATAAGTGTAAAATATAGCAAGAAAAAGTGAAAATATATTGTGAGGTCTATGAACTATAACACTACCCCCCATTCACTAGCTTTAAGGTCTAGCCTTGAGTTGATGAATTTGGTATAAAAGAGGCTAAATGGGTGAAATAGGGAGAGAAATTCATTGTTGAAGATACCCTGAATAGGTTGTGGGGCATTTGGATAAGAGAAGTGAAAATCTGATATGGCGTCCTGTGCATGTTTTAAATTATTGGTGGGTTTTCAGGTGCAATCCACCTTGTCCCATCCCTTCCAGTGGATAAGGTATTGTAATTTTCCACAATGAAGTCTTGACTAGATGATATGATTGACTTCTTATTCTTCTTGACAATCTTTGATCATGGTGATAGCATCTGGTTTAAATATGGGTTGACTGTTCAGCAGGGCTTTATAAGGTTTAATATGAGATATGTTGATGGTGGAATGGATAGATACAGAAGATGAAAGGATGAGAGTAATGGCATTAGGAAGAACAGCAAAAATATGGTAGGGTTTGATGAACTTATAGTATCTGGACAACATGTGTATATTTATCAAAAACAAATCTAATAAAGAACATTCAGAAGTTGTAAAAGAAGTTCTCCACAGGCTTTACAAGAATGACCTATATGCAAAACCAGAAAAATAGGTATTTAACACTAAAAAGGTCGACTTTCTAGGTATGACTGTGTTTGCCAACAGTGTCAGTATGCAACCAAAGAAAGTTGATGGCACCCTTGATTGGCCTGCCTCAATGAAGCTCAAGCAGCTTCATTCATTTCTTGGACTTTGTAACTTTACCATTATTCCATTGACAGATTCAGACAGATCACACACACTCTCAACGATCTAACAAAGAACAATGTGCCCTACACCAGGATGATAGCACAATAAAATATGTTTGACATGCTCAAAAAAACAATTTATGATGGTGCCACTATTGACCTTTCCCAACTCTTTCAAAGAAATGTGTGTAGAAACAAACTCAAGTGACATCACCATGGGCACAGTGTTATCAGTTCTAGGGTAGGATTGTAATAGTTCAGGACCTCATATGCTACATTCTCTTTTCTTTCATTCTACTCTACAAAGTTATACTTAATATTTTCCACTTTCTCAAGTCACGTAACTTCCATCACATGACCCCCCTCTCCAGATCATGTGACTTCCACCTTTTCCATATTATGTGATCTCAGCATATGATCAGAGGATCCATGTGACATCAAGTCCAAACCCAGTTTAGACTTCATCTTATCTATAATATCATACCTTATAGATACCACATGTTTGCCTCATACAAAGTCAGTATAAGCACTTGACAAGAAGTATAAGCAGCTTAGCAGAACACCTACAGTTATAAGATTTTTATAAGGGTTTTATTAGGAATCTGTGATTCTCATGATGCCCACCATCAAATTTTGAACCAAGTCTAACTAGGAGACATGGAAGAAGAAATCAGAAAATTACAAGGCCAGGAATACATCATACTTAGAAGATATATACCAATATGGCTGGTACGCCAACCCTTTGCACATCAGTCATGAAGTAACACAACCACCAATTTATGTGTAGTAACCTTTGTGTGCAACAATGAATGAAGCAAGTGAATAATAGCAGCACGAAATATGAGTACTGAGTTTGAGTCATATTGATGGGGAGTACTCACAGTGGAGCAATAAGTGGTTAGTCCTGTGTATACTCTTCTGATACCAGGTCACTGATGAGGCTCAAAAGTCATATGATAAAGAGGCAGTAGCTATTGTATGTGTTCCCTTACTGTTGACCCTCCTGAATTCCCATTAACTGCATGTGCCTATAGCCAACAAAAAAAGAGTGGTTGAAAGTGACTCTTTCTGAGGGAATAATGGACTGATCACTTTGCTACTCTCCTACTTGATCTGGCTGCTTCAGATATCACCAGTTCATATACACACTCATCAATTCGCACTGTGGCTCTTCTGGCATCCCATTATCCATTGTATCTATACCAGAATCGCTAGCAGTCATTCTCTCAATCTCAGTCTTGCATGTCCAGATTGTGGTTTGCTTGCCCTTGCTGCTTTGTCACTATTCCATCCCACTTTCACTCCCCATTACCCACTTTCGTATTCTGATTCAAGTTTTTGCACTTTTCACATTGCTGGCTTCTGTGGTTGTCAAAATACTCTCATAGTTGTTGGTAGTCTACTGTGGATCTTTTTGAGTCTGCAAGGTTTTTATTTTTACTATGGAGACACACTATTGCATAATGAAGCAGAATCTGGAGACTATATGGACATATCAAGCAGAACTGGTAGAAAAGCAGTTTGTACAGTAGAACAGAGTGGCGCATTGTTGCACATTCTGTCAAATGGAGTAAAATATGGTTGTGCATATCAGAGCATAAATAAAGAACTGGTATGAGAACCAACAATGGGCATATGCAGGCAGGAGAGGACATATGGAAACAAAGACAAGCAGAACTTGTCATAGAATTTTTCTAAAATCAATACTACATATTTCGTCTCATCTTGAGCCTCCATAGATAAACACAAGCAAACCAAACTAACCACAGCACATTTTCACTGGAGTTCACAGATGTCAACATCATACCAGTTGTCCACTTTAGCAATGCCTCTTTCTGCTCCTCAAAGGGCTTGTTCATGAGGTTGTCCAGAACTAGTATCTGGTATTGATGCACAACACTCACAAGGATACCAATCATTTCTGCATAATACACACCCTTACACCAACCAAAAACAGAGCAACTAATGAGCACAAACATGAGTCTAGTAGACATATTGGTCATGGAACTATTGTGCTTACATGCATTTCTCATCACTGGCAGAACTCAGTGTCAATGAAGCATTCGGGTTTGAACTCTGTAGTGTCCTCTCAACAATATAAAGCTGTGGTGCGGGGTGGCAGTTAGCCTGCAGTTTCCAAAAGTATGTGGAAAATGCATCGAAAAAAATCATGCCTTGAAGTAGCCAGAGAAGGACTCTGAAAGTGGCTGACTGGATAGCCTGCAGCTGAATAAGCCCACATCTCCCTCTTGTATCAAGAAGACCATAGTGTCCAACAGATTTGTCACATATTGGATGTTAAGAAGTCACTCATTTACAAGACTCTCACTATACTCAAAATATAACACCATATTCAACCCAAGGAAATACTCATCTGCTATCTGTTGCCCCCAAGTGCTCATCTCAGCAGACGTCACTTTTATCTCTACCATCATTCAGCATCGGAGTACCATCTACCTCGATGAGCTTCAGAGTGAGCTTTTGGCTCATCATCATAAGTACATTACTTTCTCTACCCTTCTTCAAACACTCCAGCAGCTTTCTATTATGCAGAAGGTTGTTTCCTCTTCTGCTATAGAGTGGAATGAAGAGATGTGTGCAATTTACATGAACTGCATCACTATGAAAGTACTAGATCCAAACATGCTTGTTTTCATTGATGAAGCCACCAAGGATAGGTGGGCATCCATCTGCCAACATGGGCAGTTAACAAGAGGAGTTCGTTGCCATGTCAAGAGATGCTTTGTACATGATGCAAGATTTTCTATCATTCCTGCCATTACGCTTGATGGTATCATTGCATATGATATTGTTGAGGGACTGGTTGATGGTAAGCGTTTTTTGAGTTTTTTGAAAGAACATGTGGTGTGTTGTTCCTGGTTCTACTATTATGTATATTTCATCAATACATTTCTGTTACAGATGCCATTCATCAACCCATACCCTAGTCCCTATAGTGTACTCATTATAGACAATTGTTACATCCACCATAGTGAGGAAGTTCGTACACTGATCAAAGACATGTATTGTACATCATCAATGTATTGTTTTTCATGTACTAACCACCATCAGTTTGCAAACTTGTTTTCCTCCCTCCTTACTCCCCCAATTACAACCCAATCAAACAAGCCTTCTCTGCTATCCAGGCATATTTTTGGTGCCACCGTGATGACTTCTTAATGACCACAATTGCTTATGCTTGTCAGAACATCACCCTCAACAAGGCAGAAGGTTATTTTAGGGCATCAAGTTACATCATGTAGTTGAAATAGCCTTAGGACTATCATAATCAAATGTTTTTTTTTTTG
This sequence comes from Boletus sphaerocystis, assembly GCA_038092615.1. Classification (NCBI taxonomy): domain Eukaryota; kingdom Fungi; phylum Basidiomycota; class Agaricomycetes; order Boletales; family Boletaceae; genus Boletus; species Boletus sphaerocystis. The sequence goes on along the minus strand of JBBPQR010000216.1, from coordinate 8,002 downwards.
TTTTTGACTACAATAAATATGTGATGGTGGCAGGTGCATGATTGAATGGAATGACAACATTGCATTTGGATTACATAAGTGACACAGAAATACCAATAGTTCTAGAGATTGAAAAAGCCATCCTCCTCATCCTCCTTGGCATCCTCGCAAACAATATACCCCTTTGGAACCGAAAGCCAAACATCATGATCTGTTGACTGGTACTAGAGATCATAGTCCCTTGGTTCATCATCACTACCATCACCAGATATCATCAGAGATGTAGTAAAGCAACAGCCACCACCATCATGATACTTTTTTTCATAGATGTCCTTTTTCTAGGGTGAACAGGTAGGTGAACTTAATTTGCAAGTAGGTGACCTTGATTTGCCTGTCAAGCTCTGATTGGTATCACTACACTTTTGCTTTGCCTCAGGACCATTCTGTTATAGTTCAGGACCTCATGCTATGTTTTGACATTCTGCTCTTTCTCATCATGTGATCTCAGCACATGACCTCAAGTCCAGACCCAGTCCAGACTCTTGCCTTATCTATGAGATCATACCTCATGGACACCTTGCTTTCTATGCATGTTTCTTATCTTGCTTCTTTTCTTCTTTTCTTACACCAGCCCTCCATCGATTAGGACTCAGATGACCTATCCTAAAGCCCCTTACTTACATATATAAACCATACCTCTATGTTGTCTGTTTTCCAGTCCTATTCATTTGTATTCTCTCCCTTAGGGACCTTATGCATCTGAATATCACTCTTGTTTCCCTTCCATTACCTAAGCACTTTGCCACTTCATCCTCATCATCGGATGCTATCTACATTTCTTGTACACATCCCATTCGATAACTTTTAAGTTGCTGTCTACATCATCATCAACACCCGCTGTTGTCAAATCATGTCCATCTCTTCACTCATACAATCTATCATCTAATGGAAGATTCTGTTGACAGACATGAACCTTTAGAACAAGTTCAACCTTTGATAGATAGATTGGACGAGAGAAACTTCAATGAGGAGGCGACATTGGATATTGTCAGCATAGACAGAGACGATGATGTAAAAGATATTAATTGGGACATAGAGCATGAATAATAGGAGCATTTGTTTGGAGTAGTGAATGACTCTGGCAAAGAGGAATGATGTAGAAGAGTGGTAAACAAGTGTACAAGGTTCCCTACTTGAGGGAAGGAGATACAAATGAATAGGACTAAGGAAAGGGAACTAGACAACAGAGGGATGGGTTTATATAGTGAGAGGTGGTGTGATTAGGGCAGGTCATCTGAGTTCTAAAAGGTTTAGGGTAGGTAGAAAGAAGGGAGATAAGAGGACATGTGTAAATGGCAAGATGTCCATAAGGTGTGACATCATAGATAAAACAGTGGTCTGGACCAGGGGTCTGGGCTGATGTCATGTGATCCCCAGGTCATGTGATTGGTCATGTGATATAGAGTGAAGGGAAGTCATGTGCCTGTACAGTAGAGGAGTTATGTGATCCGAAAAAGAGAAAGTGATAAGTCTGAATCATAGAGTATGAAAAAGTGAAAATGAGACATTACAGGTCCTAAACTACAACAGATTCTACTTGTTCATTAAGGTCTTTGTCCGGTTTCACATTCCACCAAACCATACAACCTTTTTTCAGACAGATTATATCACCAGTTAGGATTCCAATGTCCAAAAGTGTCTTGTTACTGATTTCAGCAAGGATATCTGGGCCAATATGTTGTGTAGTGAGTTTGTGCTTGTATATAGTGGCGTTAGAGACACCAAGGTTGGTTTTAGCATATTTGAAAAAGCATAAGAGCTAGAATGAGGATGGAAATGGAGGTGGGTTTGATTTTTCAGCGATATCATGAATAGGTGTAGTTGGAACTAGAGTGGATTGGCTATTCAACCCAGACTGAGGAAGCAAGAGTCTGCATATGTGCCTTTCAATATGTGCCTTGCGAGCCAGGTGTAGGACTGATGCTTTATTGGCAATGTTGAATAAGGAAATGTTGGGCAGCATACACTGTGTGGCCTGCCCTTCCTTCTATGGGCTGATTAGATTTCTTTATGTGACATTACAAAGTCCATACCAAAGCACAAGCCCAGTTGAGTACCATAGCAGAAGTGAGTGGCATGGTAACACCTGACAGTCCAATGTATGTCAGACCTTCATTGTACTCATTCTTGTACATTTTCACAAGTTTCAGGTGCCATCAAGCAAGACACACATCAAGGTCTGATACAGTTCAGAATGGGGTCCTGATCTGATTCAAAGATTACATTATTAGAACATTTATTGTAACAAAAGAAGATACCTGGTTCCCATCTGATGTGCCTGATTCATCATCTCCAGAATTGGCATTAGCTTGACACAAGGAGAGTTTCTTTATGTGCTTCATATCAATGAGTATTTTCGTCTTGCCAGAGTCACTGATGGTGTTGACAATCTTGTGGACCATTTCCTTGTAGTTTAATACATTGTCTACATCCATTGCCTCGCTTGCATGTTGGCTGGATAAATTTTTGTAAGGCCAGGCAACTGAAAAATGTTAGAAGTCAAACCTCTTTATCTTCAGTACAATGTACTTGGATGAAAACCACTACTTGCCAGAGACCTTGTACTGTGTTTTTCCATGTTTCTTGAGTGTGCTTTCCAGGAATTCAAGATAGTTAGCTTTGTCAAGTGGAAAAAATAGTTCTTTAGTTTTTATGGATTTTTCTTGTTGCTTCACAGTAGTTCTGGTTTTAGATGACTGCTTGTGGGGAGTAGACAGTGGAAGCAACTGCAAATGCATACTGCCTCTCTGCAGAATGAGCTCCTGGACCTGGTTACTCAGACATGCAAGTGATGTAGGTACATACAAACTTGATGACTGACACCTACAGGTTGCTTACTCAGATGTGCCTGGGGTCCTTCTATGACTGTCTCCAAGGCGCAATTTTTTTGATGCATTTTCTACATACTTTTGGAAACCGCTGTAATATAAGTTTCATTGGTATGAATGATCCAGTTTTGACAGAAGAACTGTCCATTGATGCAGGGTTGAAATAAGTACCAAGTAGGACTGTATCCGCATGTATATCTTTTGATATACGGGGTTCAGAAGGGAACACATGAAGTGTTTTGCGGAGCCATGCTGTCGCATATTTTTTTGCAGGTTGTCAGTACATGCTGTTTGGAAAAAGGATTGGAAATCTAACAAATTTGTCCATGTATTCTTTGTGACTCTGTCGGAATGTCGGTTGGCAATATGATCCTGACAATGGGTGGCAACAGCTCACTGTCATTAACTGTGTAACAGGCACGTCTATGGGCCAAATGCAAGTGACTTCTTTGTAAAGCTTTTGCTGACAGTCAGGATAAAGAGCTAATAACACCACTGTGAAACAGAAGACATGGGAAGAGGTTTCTGCGCTAGAATGGCAGCTTTTGGCTGACTGTTAAAACACAGGATCAGCTAACCATACCCCGCAAGAAGGAAAGTCTAAGAGCAGAGGGATGTCTGAGCATGTAAAAATGAGTGCCAACTGCATACTCACAAATATATCAGATAGAAGTTCTTCTTCAATCAGCCTCTTCGATTCCCCATCCTGGTTCATGTTAGCTTCGACAAGGTTCCGCAATAACGCAGTGCCAGAACCATCAGGGCATCTACCAGACATAATGTTGGCACGAGCAGAAGCAAGAAGATGGAGCATATGTGTTTGTAAATTGTCAAATGCTAGCTGAGTCAATAGGGCACAGGAGGATAGACGAAAATATATAAAACCATCGTGGGGTTAGAGCTCTCAAAAAGAAGTTGTTGACCGAGTCAACTGTTATAGTTCAGGACCCTACGCTGCGTATTTTCACTTTTCTTCATCTTATCGGACTTAGTCGTTTTCACTTTCGCAGTCATGTGACCCTGTCACATGACTTAACTCTATTTAGGATCACGTGACATTCTGCTCTTCTCCGTCACGTGACCTCACACGTGACCGTGGGACAACACGTAACTCGAGTCTAGGCCCAGTCCAGACTCTCGCCTTATCTATGAGGTCACGCCTCACGGTTACCTTGCGTTTCCCTCATGTTCTCTTATCTCTTTCATTCTCACACCGGCCCTCAAGTATTTAGGACTCAGATGACCTACCCTAAAGCACCTTAGTATCATATATATACCGTACCTTTCCGTCGTCTTTCCCCAGTCCTATTCATCTGTCTACTCTCCCTTGGGGGCCTGGACTTTTGTTTACCACTCTTACCTTCCTACTCTGCCTTTGCTGAATTCATCCTCGTAAACGGATGCTACACGTTGTAACCGCTATCTTTCCCATTGCAAATCTATACCTTGTCATCCGAGTCGAAGCCGACCTTGCCCAACGTCGTCTTCTCGTCACCACATTCCTCCTTGAATGCACGTTCCCCATTCTCTTCCTTTGAAAGATATCACTCGCCATCCTATTTACTAGGATTAGCTTGTTCAGGTTCCTATCCGGTTTCACCTGAATAGGACTGCCACTTCCTCACTACGTTCCCCGCCCCTACTATATGCGAACTCACTTCCTAAACTGCGCCGAACGTCGTCAGGAACTCCTCACTCGACACGCTTTTGCCTTTGGCTGACGACACGCTTCCCCTCCAGCAAACTACGTTCTCGAAATAAACCCCGCTGACTGGGAGAACCCACTCGGTATCGACCCCAACGACTTCACCCCGTTCCCTCCCGTGTACCGTCTCCGGAACCCCAGATCATTGACTTTGATCTGTTGGGAACTGTCGTAGCTGCACGCGAGTCCCCTCTTTCCGCCGAACTCCAGCGTGTTCAGACGCCAGAACGCGCCGTCTCACCTGTTGAGTCCCTTTACCGTCCACGAACACCCACACCCGCTCCTGTACCTCGCCCCGCTCGTCGTCCTCGCCACCACAGAACACTCGGGCGGAACACCCGAGACATTCGAACCGAGGAAGAAAACGGTAATTCAAGATTGCGACCACGAGCCGTTCTCCATCGCCCATCCCACTTTCTCCCGTACTAAGCGCACGATCATCATCCCCTTCCATTCCTCCTACATCACCAAGAATGTCCAACGTTCCCCCGGTCGCGCCTACATGGCAAGACCTTATTAACACCATGCAGCTGATGCAACAAACGCTTCAGCAATCCCTCGCTCTCCACACCGCCGCCCCTCATGTTGACGCAGACGGCGAACCCCTCCCCACTACCTTTTCATCCCGCGTTCCCTCGAAACTCATCGCCGAACCCGGCACCTGGGACGGCACAAGAAATACCTTCCGTACATGGTGGGTAAAAATTGACACCTGGGTCCAATGTCACAACGACTTGGACAATCGACAAAAATCGGCAGCCGTCCTCCTCCGCATGACGGGTAAGGCCGAGAATTTCGCTCGCATCACTATGGAAAAGTATGCAGCGAACGCGGAGGAATTGCTCAACGGACATCTAGCATGGCCTGCCTGGTCTACGTTGAAAAAGGAGATAGAGGACTTTTTCCGTATAGAGGTCCTCAAACAAGAGGCGTACCACAAACTCTGTACGCTTCGACAAGGTAATCTCCCCATCGAGATTTTTACACAGCAGTTCGAGCTGCTAAGGAAGGATGCCGATATCGAGGAGACGGACTCCACTGCTCTCCGACTCTACAAGGAACGTATTGACTACCAAATCTACTTCCAGATCTCGATGAGAAAACTGGCGGTTGAAGACACACTATCCGCGTGGCAACAAGAAGCCGATTCCATCGGCAAAAAATTCAACTACATGCGCCTTGAAAGGCAAAATCTCCCAACCCGCCCTCAGCAAGAGCCCCGATTTACTGAGGTCGGTACGCAGCCCGGTCGGGGGGCACCGATGGACACGCGGGCTGTCCAATTGCGAACTGAAACCCGCAAATGCTACAATTGCGAGGAAGTTGGACATCTGTCCACCAATTGCAAAAAGCCAAGGAAGCCCCGCGGACGTCCCGTCTTCGACCCCACCACGGGCAAAACCCGTTACATCCCGCTGCGGTCCAACAACCGCCAAATCGAGCTGGCACCAACGACCCATATCGCTGCCATCCCCGCACCCTCAACACCTTCGACGCTCTCATCTGCCCCACCGTGGCAGACAGATGAAGCGAAGGCGTTCTACTTCGACATGTTTACAGCACAAGCCCGGCAGCTTGCTGCTGACGGACTTAAGGGAAAAGGCAAGGCCGAGTGAACCAGGGAGGTGCTCACTCGGCAACGGACCTTAATACTTCTTTTTCTTACGTTTCTTCTTCTCCTTCTCATAATCGTTTTGCCGTGTTAGGGGAGATGGACGGTGAGTCGGTAGTCGACAGCTCATCGAACTTTGTAGTATCTTCAGATTCCTCTATGCCTTTGGAAGGAGTGTCTCATTTGAGCGCGGCACCCGAAGTAAAACAACGTGTGCTTAATTCTCCTAAAAAAATAAAAAATACTTCAATTAAATCTTTTTCTTTTAAATCCTCCCCTACTAACCTTAACCTCAGGACGATCCCAGACGGTGATGAATTCAACATCACAACTCACGTTTATTTTCAGCAAAAAGACCAAAAATGGAAGAAAACAATCAAAAAAGTGCTGCTTGACTCTGGTGCCTGCCAGACTTTCGTGGACAAAAAATGGGTAACATCACTAGGTATACCCACCAAAAAATTATCTTCTCCTCGTTCTATCTCTAATGCCGATGGCTCGACGTCGTCTCATGGTAATATCACAGATTACGTTTCTATCGTCCTATCCTATCAAGGCCACTCTGAAGGAGTAGACGCCTTGGTAACCAATTTAGGAACTCACCGTATTTATCTAGGATACGACTGGTTTAGACGCCACAACCCGCTCATCGATTGGGTTGAAAAAACCATAAACTTTTGTCGCTGCACTCGCAACTGTATTACGATCAACGCAGCAAATCTTACGCACGGCATCTGGAATGCATCCATACGATCGATTGAGGAGGGCCTCGCTGAAAAGGTACCCCCCCAATATCACGAATTTCTTGACGTTTTCAGCAAAAAGGAATCACAACTGATGCCGGTCTGCAAACCTTGGGACCACGCAATCGATCTTAAACCCGACTTTATACCCAAAAAGGGTCAGGTAATTCCTCTTTCCGACACAGAATTAGACGAAGTCCGAAACTTTATAGCTTCTGAGCAAGAGAAGGGCTATATCCACCCTTCCAAGTCTCCTCAAACAGCGCCAGTGTTCTTCATTCCTAAAAAGACTGGTGAAAAACGTCTCGTAATGGACTATCGCTATTTAAACGAGGGTACAGTAAAAAATTCTTACCCCCTTCCTCTCATTTCTGCACTCGTCGATCGCCTTAAAGGCGCAGATAAATTCACCTGCCTAGACCTTAGGTGGGGATATAACAATGTTCGCATCAAGGAAGGTGACGAGTGGAAAGCCGCGTTTGTAACGCCGCTCGGGGCCTACGAGCCCGTCGTAATGTATTTTGGCATGACTAACAGTCCACCTACCTTCCAACAGATGATGAACGACATTTTCAATGACATGTACGCCGTCGTCATCGTCTACTTGGACGACATGTGTATCTATACCAAGGGTAAAACGGACGATGAACATTCCGAAGTCGTCAAGGAAGTTCTGCGTCGCTTACGCGAGAACGACCTTTACGCTAAACCCGAAAAATGTGTCTTTAATGCTGACAAAGTGGACTTTTTAGGCATGACAGTATCCGCCGACAGTGTCGGCATGCAAATGAAAAAGGTGGACGCCATCCTCGACTGGCCGGCGCCTACAAAACTCAAACATCTTCAATCCTTCCTCGGCCTTTGTAACTATTATCGACGTTTTATTAACGGTTTTGGACAGATTGCCCGCCCCCTAAACGACCTTACCAAGAAAAACACACCTTACACATGGGGGGAGGCTCAGCAAACAGCGTTTGACACGCTCAAACAACAATTTACCACCGCGCCACTCTTGGCATACCCCGATTCCTCAAAAGACATGCGCGTTGAAACGGACGCCAGCGATATTGCCACT
>JBBPQR010000215.1:0-14729 GCA_038092615.1 Boletus sphaerocystis | reverse complement strand
ACCTGGTCCAGACTCTCGTCTTATCTATGATGTCACGCCTCACGGTTACCTTGCATTTTCCTCATGTCTTCTTATCATTACTTTCCCTCAAGTATTTGGGACTCAGACGACCTACCCTAAATTACCTTAATATCATATATATACCATCCCCTCTCGTCGTCTCTTCCTTAGTCCTATTCACTTGTCTACTCTCTCTTAGGGGCCTGGACTCTTGTTTACCACTCTAATCCTACCCATTGCAATTTACGCCGAACTCATCCTCGTTAATGGTTGCTCCATTTGATTACCATTATCGTACCCATCAGCAATCTATACCTCGTCATTCGTGTCGAAGCTGATCTCGTCGTCCAACGTCTCCTCGTCACTATCTTCCTCCTTCAACATATCTTTCCGGTTATCCCCCTCTGAATAAGTCACTCGTCATCCTAAGATAGGATTGACTTGTTCAGGTCTTCATCCGGTTTCAATTTCTATTGCTGCACATGTAACTGTATTACGATCAATGCAGCAAATCTTGTACACGGCATCTGGAATGCCTCCATACGCTCCGTCGAGGAAGGCCTCGCTGAAAAGGTACCTTCCCAATACCATGAATTTCTTGACGTCTTCAGCAAAAAAGAATCATAACGGCTACTGGTCCACAAACCCTGGGACCACGCCATCAACTTAAAACCCGACTTTGTACCCAAAAAGGGTCGGGTAATTCCCTTATCTGACGCTGAACTCGAAGAAGTTCGTAACTTTATAGCATCGGAGCAAGAGAAGGGTTATATCCGCCCTTCCAAGTCTCCACAGACGGCACCCATTTTCTTTATTCCCAAAAAGACGGGCGAAAAACATCTAGTCATGGACTATTGATATTTAAACGAGGGTACAGTAAAAAACTCATACCCTCTTCCTCTCATTTCAGCCCTCGTCGACTGCCTTAAAGGCGCGGACAAATTCACCTGCCTTGATCTCAGGTGGGGATACAACAACGTTCGTATCAAGGAAGGTGATGAGTGGAAAGCCGCGTTTGTAACGCCACTCGGGGCTTACGAGCCCGTCGTAATGTATTTCGGCATGAATAACAGTCCGCCTACTTTCCAACAGATGATGAACAACATATTCAACGACATGTACGCCGTCGTCATCGTCTACTTGGATGACATGTGTATTTATACAAAGGGTAAGACCGACGACGAACACTCTAAAGTCGTCAAGGAAGTTCTCCGCCGTTTACGTGAGAACAACCTTTATGCAAAACCTGAAAAATGTATTTTTAATGCTGACAAAGTTGACTTCCTCGGCATGACAGTATCCACCGACGGTGTCGGCATGCAAACGAAAAAGGTCGACGCCATCCTTGACTGGCCGGCACCTACCAAATTGAAACATCTCCAGTCCTTTTTGGGACTTTGTAATTATTATCAACGCTTTATTAACGGTTTCGGACAGATCGCCCGCCCCCTCAACGATCTCACAAAGAAAAACATGCCTTACACCTGGGGGGAGGCTCAGCAGACTGCGTTTGACACGCTCAAAAAACAATTCACCACCATGCCACTCCTGGCATACCCCGATTCCTCCAAGGACATGTGCATTGAAACTGACGCAAGCGACATCGCCACCGGAGCGGTGCTATCAGTTCTAGGGGAGGATAAGTCTTGGTGCCCATGCGCTTTTCTTTCACACTCTTTTTCCTCTGCCAAACGCAACTATCCCGTCTATGACAAGGAGTTGCTTGCTATCATACGTGCTCTTGAGGAGTGGCGTCATTATCTCATCAGGAAGGCTAACTTCAAGATTTGGACAGACCACAAAAATCTCGAATACTGGAAAAAGCCGCAAACGCTTTCTGGTCGCCAAGCGCAGTGGCACGAACTCTTACAGGAGTTCAATTATACCCTAATTTACAAACCCGGCAACACAAATGGACGTGCCGATGCTTTGTCCCGTCGCCCGGATCACAGCGATGCAGTCAATAAATTAAATGAAAACATCACCGTTTTCCCTTCACATATTCTCCAATCTTCTTCCTTATCTATTCCTGTTGCACTAACCTCCCCCGATGTTCACTTACCCTCGAAGGGCTCCTCTTCTGCCGCAGGTTTCGACCTCTACTCCACCGAGGATCTTGACATCCCCGCCCATGATCAACAACTCATCCCCACCCGTGTCAAGATCCAACTCCCCCTTGGTACCTACGGCAGAATTGCACCATGATCAGGCCTCGCCTTCAAACACAAAATCGACGTCATGGCCGGAGTCATTGACACCGATTATAGGGGAGAAATTGGTGTAATTCTGTTCAATCATTCCGATTCCTCCTTCCACATTTCTAAGTTTGACCGCATTGCTCAACTAATTATTGAAAAAATAGAAAACCCAACACTATCAGAATCAAAGACTCTTGACAAGTCAGAATGAAACAACAAAGGGTTTGGCTCTACGGGAGTTCAAGCCATCTCTTCCACGTCTTTTACTCCCAACTTTGAAACTAAATTATGCATGGAATCTTCTAGGCTCAACGTTGACGCAGTAAATGAATACGAATACTACGCAACGGATAGACTCTTCAGAAATTCGAACGGCATCGTTTTTGTACCCCCTTCTCTTCGAAATGAACTCATATCTATTTTTCATGATTCTCCAGTCGCTGGTCATCCTGGCCACGACCGTACTATTGCTTCAATTCGAAAGTTTCATTGGTGGCCTGGAGCCGCCAAAGACATTTCTATCTACATTGAACACTGTCAGGTGTGCTCCCTCACGAAGGGTTCGTCAAAGCCACCGGCAGGAAAACTTCTTCTGTTACCTGTTGCTTCCCACCCATGGGAGGACATTTCAATAGATTTCGTAACTGGGCTCCCCCTTTCCCTTGGTTTTGATTCTATAGGGGTTGTCGTGGATCGTTTCTCTAAAGAGATCGTTCTTTTTCCTTGCATGAAAACTACTTCTTCCTCGGACTTAGCTTCCTTATTTAGAGACCACATTTGGTGTCTCCATGGACTTCCTAACACTATTCTTTCCGACAGAGGACCGCAATTCGTCTCGGAGTTTACCAGAGAGTTGCTAAAAGTCTGGGGCATACAGCAGAAGCTGTCTACGGCGTACCATCCACAGACAGACGGACAAACAGAATGGATCAATCGAGAGATCCTTGCTTACCTACGGGCCTACGTGGCAAAAAACCAGGATTCTTGGGCATCTATGCTAAAGATGGCTCAATTCGCACACAATAACGCTATCTCAACGGCAACTGGAACTTTGCCGTTCACGATCACACGGAATTACGCACCTCGCATGGGATCAGAACCCACGACGTCCACTAAAACCCCTGGGGGGTCGTTTGCTAAAACCCTCGGACGCTCCCATGACGAAATTCGTGAAACGCTAAAGAAAACATGCGATCGGATGTGGCACGCACAACAATCCAAACGCTCCGCCGCACCCAAGTATTCTATTGGTGATCTTGTCTGGCTCTTGACAGATCATCTCTCCCTTCTCTATCCTGCCTGTAAATTAATCCAAAAATACATTGGCCCCTACCATATCTCCACCGTCCTCCCTAATGCCGTCACTCTCGTCCTCCCTTCATCCGTTTCCATTCATCCCTCCATCAATATTTCCCGCGTTAAACCCTATAAAGCCCCGCTAGCCGGGCAAAACGTGTACAAACCAGACACCGTTACCGTAACCAAAGACTGTCACGAAGAATATGAAGTAGACTATATCATCCAATCATGTTTATACCACAGAAAATTGCAATACCTCATCCATTGGAAAGGATGGGACGAGGTGGACCGCACCTGGGAACCTGCCGTAAATCTGAAACACGCCCAAGACGCAATCAACGACTTCCATGCAGCTCATCCCGCGGCCCCACATCCCATCTGCGGGATCTCCGAAGACCAATTCACGTCTCTCTTCTCTCCATTCGGTCCCTCCTATTCAGAATTCACCAACTCGAGACTGGATCTCGAAGCAGGTGAATGGGGGGTAGTGTTATAGTTCAGGACCCATACGCTACGCTTTTCACTTTCTTCACCTAATTGTGCTTAACAACTTTCACTTTCGCAGTCACGTGATCAAGTCACCTGACTTACCCCTTTTTTAGATCACGTGACATTCCGCTCTTCTTAGTCACGAGACCTCACACGTGATCATGGGACAACATGTGACTCGAGTCTAGGCCGGGTCCAGACTCTCACCTTATCTATGATGTCACACCTCACGGTTACCTTGTGTTTCCCTCATGTTCTCCTATCATTAACTTTCCCTCACCGGCCCTCAAGTATTTAGGACTCAGACGACCTACCCTAAACTCCCCTCGTATCATATATATACTGATCCCTCTCGTTGTCTTTTCCTTAGTCCTATTCACTTGTCTACTCTCCCTTGGGGGCCTGGACACTTTGTTTACTACTCCCTTTCCATACCATTGCACTTTGCCGCTTCATCCCCATCAACAGATGCTATGTCGCTTTTACGTTTCAATACCAACATCTCATTGTGTCATCGCCCTCGTCGTTGTCTACAATACTGACGCCCGACTCGTCCTCTCAATCAGTTCACTTGTTATACCTGCTGGCACATGGGTCTAACTTCGTTCATAAAAAGTGTTCAGTTCACCATCCGGTTTCAAATCAGTAGCAAGTGTGCCTGGCTGAAGTGGGGCTAAGGTGCTATCAGGGGTCTCTAAAAGAGGTACGGAAGAAGAAGAAGAAGAATCAACTAAATATGGATGGGGAGAGTGGTGTTCTTCTTCGTACGTTTGGATGGCATTTCGTGTGAAGATACAATCGGCTAGGTTAAGAAGTGAGGAGAAGTTTACGTTATTGAGCACCCAATCTGCCCATTCAGGGTTAGAGGGTTTTGGACCTGCTGGATCCTCCCACGCGGATATGTCCCAACCTGCTGGACCCTACTCGTTAGCTACTGTGTCCCAGTCCGTGTTATCTCCTTTTACACGTTCTGTGGCGTCAGTAGGATTAGTGCGCTCGGATATGCCAAATTTGAAGCAGTGGGAATTGTACGAGATGTGGAAAACAAAGACTTCCCCTTTGGGAATGGTCCAGACGATGAGAAAGACGAGGAAGGTGAGTGTGGGGAGGAGAGTGAGATGAACGATGGAGGCAGGTGGTGAGTTAATGTAGAGGGCAATGATAGTGATAATGAGAGCGATTTGGGTGACAATGCTCATTTCTTAGAAGAGCATGGTTTGTTGTGTCATTCAAGTTGACAAGCCCTCTTAAGTAGTTTTCCGTGTGCGGATTTAGGGTGGAAAGCGGACTTAGTCTGATGAAGGAGGAGGCAGTTCTTGTGAAATTCAAACAGAGCTGGGTTGCGTTGCTTGAGGGGAGCGGATGAGGGTTTCCTCAGAGCCAGAGCTGCTTACGGGAGAGGTACGGGTGTAAGGTGGCGGAGGCACAAAGTTCAAACGGGAATGACAGCGCAAAGGCGGGTTTTCAGGGCAGATAAAATATGGGTTTATTGGTACAAAGAAGGGGTCGGGGAATTCGGGAGCTATTGTGGAGTAGCTAACTATATGGACGGTAATGTGCAGGGATGCGGAGAACACCTCTTGGCCTAAGTGAAGATATACGGTGCTCAACAGCAGGAGGAGGAGTGGGACCCCTAAACCAACGATGAAGGATAATGTTAATACGAGGATGGGGAGTGGGACTCCTTTCTCTAATCTGTAGTCACGCCTCAACTCTGGCTCGAGCAGCTGCGACTCATTCGAGAACGTATTGTCGATATTGTTCTCGCTGTTGTTGAAGGCCAAGTTAAATCCCTTCGCAAATAATATTGTCCACCTCTGTTAGGATAAATATTTCATGCAGATTGATGGCCATAGATGGTAAGTATGTACAGGCACCGTTTTGAGGTTCTGGGTCGTTTACCACCGTGGGTAAACTGTCTGTCCAGGTGGTAGAGGGGACGGCATGGGGCCGAGGGCGGAGGTGAACTGGTTCCCAGTTTACCACTTCTGGAAGTGGCATGGGAGTGCGAAGCAGTGTTGGGTTATGGTACTCTGAATCAGAGCTGTCGAAGGAGATCGTTGAGAACGATCTGGTAGAACTAGAATGGCGTGAGAATCAATGATATGGTAGAACTAGAATGGCGTGAGAATCAATGATATGGTGGGTAAGTGGTAGAATGAGACCAGTATGACGAGAGACTAGAACTGTGCAGCGTGGGCAACAGTGACTGTTCCTTGGGTTCCTCCTTTATAAAAAGGGGCAATACGATGGGGGACTCCTTCTTGATTATAGACACTGAGAGCCTCAAAGTGTGAGCGAAGGGGACTAGATGGTGACTAGGTAGCTTTTACCGGTGAGCTGGTTGTGTGAGATGATGGCGAGGGTGTGCTGGGGAACGTTTGAGACGGTAACTAGAGTGGTTCGGCAGTGTGAGAAGTAAAGTCTTGTTCTAGTGAAACGGCCAACCCCTTACTGATGGAGCAAGCACTTACCAGTCAAGTATAAGCCTTAGACTGTGTATGAAGTTGGGAGAACTCCAAGAGAACAAGACTGAGGTTCTCTGGAGTGGCAACGAGCCTTATATACTATTCTACTGTGTGTGTACATGTTTGGTATCTAGAACTATACAGTACCTATATAAGGATATACCCTTGACTCATGGTGCAAGGCTATGCTATAAGGCAGTGCCAAATGCTGTGTATGCTGTGTTTGCTGTGTGGGCTGTGTGAGGCTATGAGCGGAGATTAAGGAGGCTGTGTGACATGCGGCTATGATCCAGTACAGCCTTTGGGTAAGATCCATTGGTCTGTGCGCAAGTCACGTGACTGGTTCAGGGGAGGCTCCTAGTGGACTTGTGGACGAGCTATGGCGGGTGTGATTGAAAGATAGGGGCTAGCAAGGAAGGTGGTCATAGTGAGTCAGAAAAAATTGGGAAAAATATGGAAAAATAGGGGAAAAATAGAGGGATCGTAACACAGATAAACAAGAGCTTCTCACTGAGTTTGCAGAATCCAAAGAGACAAAGGAAGTTGGTATTTGTGTGTCTACAAAATTTAAGAACAACAACGTTACTCGGATTTTGCAAGTGGTTGAGAATGAGGTATGTATTCTTGGTCATGTAGTATATCAATCAAAAACCTATATTTCACAGCTTCATAAACTTTGATCTTGCACTGGTGTTGAGACAATGTTGTTCTCCACACGCAGGATAACAAACTTCTCAATGCATGGTGTTGCATTTATGACTGAAGGTGTCGACAATTTTATGGGTGGGGTAATGGGTATTTGTTATAGTTCAGGACCTCATGCTACGTTTTCACTTTTATTTCAAACTCATACTTGACATATTTTTGCTTTTGCAGTCACATGACTTACCTCCTTTTCTGATCACATGACATTCTGCTCTTCTTCATCATGTGATCTCTGCATGTGACTGTGGAAACCATGTGACCTCGAGTCCAGACCTAGTCCAGACTCTCACCTTATCTATAAGGTCATACCACACAGACACCTTGCTTTCTATGCATGTTCCTTATCTTACTTCTTTTCTTCCATCTCCTACACTGGCCCTTGTTGAAATTAAAAGTGAGTCACGAATGAGTCACACTTAACCTAATCAATTAGGGTAGCTTATCCTAATCATGACTCATATGAATCACACCTAGTCCTTATCCTAATGACTAGAGAATGTTATCCTAATGCATGACTCATCACTACATATTAACTTCTTGTAATAAACCATGTGATCTTATCTATCACATGAGATGCTTACACTATTCATATTGGTCATAATGATATGATCCCATTGTATTTTTCTTACTCATTATTTGAGTCTTTATTTCCATTGGATAGTATCTTTATCATAGATAAGAGCATTATCTGCTATTTGCTAGAATACTTTAGAACATTCTAGGAACATACATAGATACAAACATTTCTGTACGTATTTAAGGAGAGCCCTTATGGCTCATCTTATCTTAATGAGTTATCTCTTGATTCATTCTATCTGCTCTCTAAAGCAAGACACTTGGTTCTGCCAATGTTTCACCTATCCCAAGTGAGTGTTCCCACTTGAGACTACTTTCTACTCCTCTTTCCCTTGTGTAACACTTTGAGGTACTGTTTGTACTTCAAAAGGTTATGAGCCCCATCTAGACAAAGCAGAGTTCGTCTTTTGATATCATGATGCTGTTACACTTGGCTGTTATGTGGACAAGTGAAGACCTGAAGGGTGAAGACGATGGTCTTCCGGGGAGTCGCACCAAGGGGTTTCCTTTAAGTGAAGATGTTGGAGGTTTTCCAACCAAGACGACGGGCCACTACCATGAAGGTAAGGCTTGGAGATCAGCAGCAATAGTTGCTGAGATGAGGTTAAGACAAGGAGCACCCACTCAGAAGTAAGGTGATGACTTAGAGAAGTCCAAGAACAAGGGGAGAGGAAGCGATGTATTGAGGCTAGGAACTCAGGTGGGAGTTCAGGTAAGACTAGCATGGGGAATACATGCGGGTATCGACAGGTTTATATACTAAGGCCAAGAGGGAATGACTAATCGAATGGAATGGAGTGGAAATAGAGAGAATGATTAGTCAGCGGAGTTAACAATAGAAATCAAGTAAGCGATGTGACGGCTTTGGTTAACAGAGTAAGCAAGAATGAGTAAGCGGTGCGATGGCATCAGTAAAAGAGTAAGCAACAATGAATAAGCAAGGTGAGGGATACTTGACGGGGCCCGAACAACCAAGTATGAGTCCAAGAGCAAGGCAAGCAGAGGACTGGTACATGTGTCAGTGAGGTCGGTCCTCATCTGAAGAAAGAAGTACAAGAAAAGAAAAGAAACGTAACAGATGCCTCTCACTATCTCACGTGGTGAATGTTGGTTTATAACCATGATCTAAGATGTCCTGGTCACCTTTCTATTCATTTATCAGGCAATCAGAGTTGGTAATACCATCATCAACAGACAATGCAGTAATCTTCACATTCCCAGGTGGCATTCTGATGTTCTTCTTTATGCCGGAAACCTTTCACATTGTTTTTGAGCTTACATCAGAAACTGACTACTACCTTCTCAACCTTATGTTCAGGAACTGCACTGTCAATGTAAGTACCAAGAGGAGACCCATGCCACCTCGCACATCCAATCCTGAATCCCAGCCACATCCTCGTTCTTGCCCTTATCATCCTAATTGTCCACCAACTCCTTTTCCACCATAACGACCTAGAACTTGTTATAGTTCTGGACCATCACGCTACGCTTTTCACTTTTCTTTGTCTCATCGCACTTAGTACTTTTACTTTCGCAGTCACATGACTTGACCCCTTTTAGGATCACGTGACTTTCTGCTCTTCCTCGTCACGTGACCTCACACGTGACCGTGGGACAACACGTGACTCGAGTCTAGATCAAGTCCAGACTCTCGTCTATCTATGATGTCACACCTCATGGTTATCTTGCTGTTTCCTCATGTCTCCTTATCTTTGTCTTTCCCTCACCGGCCCTCAACTATTTAGGACTCAGATGACCTACCCTAAACCACCTTAGTATCATATATATACCGTTCCCTCTCGTCGTCTTCTCCTTAGTCCTATTCACTTGTCTACTCTCCCTTGGGGGCCTGGACACTTTGTTTACTACTCCCTTTCCATACCATTGCACTTGCCGCTTCATTCTCGTCATCGGATGCTACATCGCTTCTTTGTCTCAATCCCATCATCATCTTGTGTCATATCGCTCGTCATCGTCTATGACACCGTCTCGCAAACTGTCATCTCCATAAGTTCCCTCGTCATCCCTGCTGGAACGCGGGTCTGACTCGTCCAGTCTTCCATCCGGTTTCAGAACTCCTCCCAGGGTTGTACTTGAGACCATTCCTCATTCTATAACACATACTCAAATTGTTGCTCTAGGAGTCCCTCTAGAAATCCCTTGTCCCATTTGCAATGGTGCAATTAAACAAGGAGAATTCCATTGTCATGGTGAGAATGATTATCTGAGAACTACATCTCAGAAACTAAGAGATTATAGAGATCCATTCATAATTTTCAGAGTTCTCTCTTTGCCTTCTTCTTCAGATTCATACTTCCTCACTCTATCCCACATCGAAAGAACTCTATTTGGACTCTCAAGAATGCCCTCATCCACTCTAAACAACAGCCCTCCTTGTCTTCCTATTCTGTCTCGACCTTTCATTGACTCTCTCATCAATGAACTCACTACTCTATCAGTTGCCCAACCTTGCTCATTCTCTCTCTCTCTCTCCTCTCCCACTTGGGGAACACTTCTAGCTAGCTTCCGAAAAAGTCCAGCAACTTATCAATGGGGAGTACATCATTCCTCGTCTCGACCAACCACCCATGCTTCGCAGCGATTGTCCGCTGAGTCCCATGGATCAAGCCCTAGTTGAAGGAACCCTCCTAGTGCTTTAACCAAAGCCAGTCAGAGTGATTAGCATTCAAAAAATGATTGATCTTCTGGGAGTGGACATTCTGTGAAACTGGATGGGAACCTGAACAAGTTAGACCTGTTGTATAGGCCTAACGAGGGAACTAATAGAGATGATACGGCGAGCGTCGGTGTCATAGACAACAATGAGAGCAATAGTAAATGTAGATGTTGGTATTGAGATGTGGAAATGACGTAGCATCTGATTACGAGGATGAGACAGCTAAATGCAAGGGTAGAGAAAGGAGTAGTAAACAAAGTGTCCCAGGCCTCCAAGGGAGAGTAAGACAAGTGAATAGGACTGGGGAGAGACGACGTAGGGAGAGGGTTTATATATGTAACTAAGGTGCTTTAGGGTAGGTCGTCTGAGTCTGAAAAGGTTGAGGGCCAGTGTGAGAAGAGAAAAGATAAGAGACATGAGGAAAATACAAGATGTCCGTGAGGCGTGACATCAAAGATAAGACGATGGTCTCAACTAGGTCTGGACCAGAGGTCACGTGGTTCCCACAGTCACATGCAGAGGTCATGTGACGGAGAAGAGTGGAATGTCACGTGATCCAAAGAGGGGTAAGTCAGGTGACTTGGTCACGTGACTTTGAAAGTGAAAATATTTTTAAGTATGATGAGTGAAAGAAAATGAAAATGTAGCATGAAGGTCCTGAACTATAACATTCTGGACTTGGAGAGAGGCAAGTACATAGTTCCTTGTCATCCAAAGGACATGGAATACCCCTAGATGGAGGACGCCTTTCTAGGTGCCAATGCCGTTGACAAGAATAAAGAGAGCAAATAGATAATGCTCAATGAAGATGATCAGGGGATCTGAAACATCTATCAGAAGCACTTTGTGTTCCATCCACCCCCATCCCTACTGTCGCTTCTGACTCAGCACAGTCAGTACATGGTGGTGAAAGTGTCACCTAACATCAAGGTGATGAAACTCATAGCCCCCATTTGATTCCAACATCAAAACCCACTTCTTAACCTTAGAGAAGTGGAGATTTCCCCTCGACAGGTAATTCCCTTTAGGCTTTGTCTGGAGGAGACTCACCTGAACCATTTTGTGGTTCGGAGACAACCCATCAATGACCTTTGATATGTCAACGAAATTGTTGGCCAATACCTCAAGGGAGCTAGATGGGCCTTTCCAGTTTGTACCTACAATGAGACTCACAATCTTCACATCCACGATCAAGGATTCAAAATCTTCCATTGTGATCTCTTTCCACCTTTCCATTATTCCAACATCTTCCTCTTCAAAATGATGGCTCCTGTTTTTTGGACTAAACAATCCACTGACCTCTATGAAATCTTCAAGAGGTATCGAGTGCTGCTTCCTCAATTGGAGCAGAAACTTTTTGAGATGAGTACACAAACCTGGAATCAACTTTACGATTTCCAGGCTAGGATTTCTTTTTATTCAGGCCAATTGCAACACCTTTATGAAAACGACAAAATTCTTCTCAAAAAGGTTGTCCCTATCCAGAGACTAATTCGTTCTTTTGAAGATTTGCCAGAACAATTAAACAATGTCTATGATACCCTGGTAGGGACTAACTGAAGACAAAGAAGAAGAGCTTCTGAGAAGGGTGAGCAACAATGAAGAACTTGCTGCCATGTGGAGGAGTGGACTTTATCTTTCTTCTTTCATTCCTCTTACTTTGCCTTGTCGTCATACCTGTGATTGTTCTTATATTTTTGAAATATCTGACCCTCATTTATCCTTTGCTGCCATGAACACCTAGAGTAATTCAGAGACTTTAGATGTACCATACCATTCATGTGCACAAAGAGAAATTCTAATAGAAAAGGGACTTATGTCAGACAGGTACATGTCAAATCCTTATTACTTCAATACATTATTTCTAGAATGTTTTGAATCTTTCTCATGGACACCTTTACCTATGCATCACATAGAGAAACCTTATGAAGATCCCTGGATGAAAATAGAGTAAAAGCTTTATTGCGATTGAAAAATCCAGGAGTCCCTTGGATGTAATTGGAAGCTTCACTGCTTTTGTTCCTGGATTATCACACACCAGAGATCTGGACAATCTCCAAGGACATCATCAGGGACACAGGGACAAGGCACAGGAACAGGATTAGGATATATAGGCAATGCACCATTCTCTCTTCTCCAATACTTATTTGACATTCTGATCGCTGACAAAGGCTTCATAGACATTCTTCTCTTCTAAATGGCTGCTCTTACTACCTCTACTGACTTCAAAGTTGACAACACCATTCTCAATCGCATTCCTCTCCTTAAAGGACAATCTAATTATCCTATCTGGTCTCAACATCTTCAATTGGTTCTTCAATGCTTATCAGTCTGGGGATTCATCAATAAATCCATCGCTCATGACACTACTCTGGGAGCAGACCAACCCAAATGAATTACTATCGATAAACGGGTTTGCAGCATTCTAGCTAACACCCTTGAAGATCAATTTCTTCATCTGGTCTCCTATGAATATCCCCAAACTACCCCTGCCATGCATCCCTCAGTGGCAAAAACACTTTGGGACAAATTGTTTGGCCTCTTCGGTTCTGAAGATCTGTCTGGTCAATTTTATCTGTTTTATCAGATCCTTAATTCCAGGATCAACCCGAGAAATGCTCAAATGAGCATCAGCAAGGTAACATCCTTGTTTGATCAATTGGGCTCAGCTGGCCTAAGGCTGCCAGATTCATTTCAAGCAATGTTCATCCTTCTGGGTCTTCCAGACTCATTCTTTTCCTTTGCTTCCATTGTCACTCAAACCACTCCTGCCATCAATTTCTCAGTAGACAACATTACTAAAAAAGATTCTTTCTAAAGTCTCCCTCAGAGGAACTCAAGGTGGTTTGGCTCCCCATATTAAATTTGCGGAGAATGACAACATAAGTACTTCTTCCACTAATTGTACCACTGTAATTTGAAAAGGCCCACCTAAATCTAATCAGTGGAGAAGTCCTCAGGGACAAGGATTTAATTGCCAGAATCATGCAGGTCCTTCGGGATCAGGTACATTTGGAGGAGTATGCCTTGGAGTAAACAAAAAACCCTACCAAGGCAAAACTAACTTCCAGGAGAACCAAAACCGCAATGGTTTTGAGATGCGTCAGAAAAAAAAGAACACAAAAGGAAAAGAAAAGGCCCCTTAGACCAACATGGTCCAGAGAGAAGGTTTTATTCATGAAGTTACTATGGATGAACTGGTGCTAAACAAAGTACCAGAGGATCAGACCAACATCATTGCTGATGATGACCATCTCTTCTCATAAGGTGAGATGGAATCTGAGAATCCCAAATGGGATCAAAATGAAGAGGGTAACATAGACATGGAAGAGACTATCCAAATTGAAGAAACTGATGATATGGATATGAATCATGTGAATAGTTTCTTTCAGCATCACCCCTCTTTCTAAAGTCTTAGACTTAGAAGCTCAACCAGCTAAGAGACGAGAACTGTTGCCCTTGCAACAAAACCTTTTACTGCTTCAAAAGCGAGATGTGAAAGGAAAGAAAAACAAGAAGAACAAAGTTGTTCTATCTTTAGGAGGTTTAGTTTCGAGCAATGCTTATTTTAATATTTTGGATTCTACTCTTCCTTCACCACCTACTTCCTACACACAAACTGAAGAGTTTCACTCTTCCACCCTCACGTTTCATACCTTACAACAAGAGAAGAATCAACATGATAGAGATTACTTACCTGAAAGGAGAACACACAAAGGAAATGTTCCTATACATGATAGTGGTGGTACTTATAAAGTAACTGATCTGAACATGGACATGTTCTATGACGAGGAATCCAATCAATACCTTTGCTATTATACCAAAGCAAATATGCTTCAGAGTGATAAGAAGTCCATCTTCAGTAGATCTCATTGGATGATTGACAGCAGATGTACAGACCACTTATCTTCATTTATTGAAGATTTCGTACATCTAGGCATGGAAGTACGTCAAGCTTCCATAGCTCATGGATCTAAGGTATCCATACATGGACCTGGAATCATTCTCATCCAACAGATCAACAGAGGATTCGCTCCTCCAACAGTTTGTCTTGAAGAAGTATGGTATGCACCTGATTCTGCTCACAGATTACTTTCAGTACCTTCTCTTACCAACCATGGCTATTGAAACGGCCAACCCCTTACTGATGGAGCAAGTGTTTGCTTAGACAAGTATAAGCCTTAGGACTAGTATGAAGTTGGGAGAACTCCAAGAGAACAAGACTGAGGTTCTCTGGAGTGGCAACGAGCCTTATATACTATCCTACTGTGTGTGTACATGTTTGGTGTCTAGAACTGTACAGTACCTATATAAGGA
>JBBPQR010000214.1:0-14764 GCA_038092615.1 Boletus sphaerocystis | reverse complement strand
CAGTACCTATATAAGGATATACCCTTGACCCATGGTGCAAGGCTATGCTATAAGGCAGTGCCGAATGCTGTACAAGCTGTGTTTGCTGTGCGGGCTGTGTGAGGCTATGGGCAGAGATTAAGGAGGCTGTGTGATATGCGGCTATGTTCTGGTACAGCTTTCGGGTAAGATCCGTTGGTCTGTGCACAAGTCATGTGACTGGTTTAGGGCAGGCCTCTAGTAGACTTGTGGACGAGCTATGGCGGGCATGATTGAGAGATAGGGGCTAGCAAGGAAAGTGGCCATAGCGAGTCAGGAAAAATAGAGAAAAATATGGAAGAATAAGGGAAAAATAGAGGGATTGTAACAGCCAGGTGTGCTCCCTCACGAAGGGTTTGTCAAAGCCACTGGCAGGAAAACTTCTCCCTTTATCCGTTGCTTCCCATCCATGGGAAGACATTTCAATTAACTTTGTCACCAGACTTCCCCTTTCTCTTAGCTTTGATTCTATAGGGGTCATCGTGGACCGTTTTTCCAAAGCAATTGTTCTTTTCCCTTGTATGAAAACCACTTCTTCCTCGGACTTAGCTTTCCTATTTAGAGATCACATATGGTGTCTCCACGGACTCCCTAACACTATTCTATCCGACAGGGGACCACAATTTGTCTTGGAGTTTACCAGAGAGTTGTGCAAAGTCTTGGGCATACAACAGAAGCTGTCAATGGCATACCATCCACAGATGGATGGACAAATGTAACGGGACTTGAACTAAAACGAGGAAGACCTAGTTTATAGGTCTGACGAGTGTTTGAATTGAAACAACGGTTTGTTGGTGAGTGTCGATGACGACGACGAGAGTGACAGTAAACGTATTGATTGGTAAAGAGACGAGGTAACGACGTAGCATCCGTTTACGAGGATGAGGCGGCGAAGTGCAAGGGTATGGAAAGGAGTAGTAAACAAGAGTCCAGGCCCCAAATGGAGAGTAGACAAGTGAATAGGACTAAGGAAAAGACAACGAGAGGGAACGGTATATATATGATACTAGGGTGGTTTAGGGTAGGTCGTCTGAGTCCTAAATAATTGAGGGCCGGTGAGGGAAAGTCAATGATAAGGAGGCATGAGGAAAACACAAGGTAACCGTGAGGCGTGACATCATAGATAAGGCGAGAGTCTGGACCAGGTCTAGACTCGTGTCACATGTTGTCCCATGGTCACGTGACGAAGAAGAGCGGAATGTCACGTGATCCTAAAAGGGGTCAAGTCATGTGACTAGGTCACATGACTGCGAAAGTGAAAGTTGTTAAGTACGATTAGGTGAAGAAAAATGAAAAGCGTAGCGTATGGGTCCTGAACTATAACAACAAATGGAACGGATCAATTGGGAGATCCTTGCATACTTATGGGCCTACGTGGCAAAAAATCTGAAACCGGATGGGAACCTGAACGAGTTAGACCTGTGGTATAGGCCTAACAAGGGAATTAATAGAGATGATGTGGCGAGCATCGGTGTTGTAGACAACGATGAGAGTGATGGTGAATGTAGACATTGGTATTGAAACATAGAAACGACGTAGCATCCAATTACGAGGATGAAACGGCTAAGTGCAAGGGTAAGGAAAGGAGTAGTAAACAAAGTGTCCCAGGCCCCCAAGGGAGAGTAAGACAAGTGAATAGGACTGGGGATAGACGATGTAGAAAGAGGGTTTATATATATAAGTATGGGGCTTTAGGATAGGTCGTCTGAGTCCGAAAGGATTAAGGGCTGGTGTGAGACGGGTAAAGATAAGGGACATGAGGAAATAGCAAGGTGTCTGTGAGACGTGACATCATAGATAAGACAAGAGTCTGGACCAGGTCTAGACTCGAGGTCATGTGTTGTCCCATGGTCACGTGCGAAGTCATGTGACGGAGAAGAGAAGAATGTCACATGATCTAAAGCAAGATAAGTCAGGTGACTAGGTCACGTGACTGCAAAAGTGAAAATGGCTAAGTACAATGAAGTGAAGAAAAGTGGAACACATAGCGTGAGGGTCCTGAACTATAACAAAATCAGGATTCTTGGGCATCTGTGCTAAAGATGGCCCAATTCACGCATAATAATGCTATCACAATGGCAACCGGCACTTCGCCATTCTCAGTCACACGCAACTACACGCCTCACATGGGATCAGAACCCACGACATCCACCAAAACCCCTGGGGGGTCATTCACTAAAAACCTAGGACGTTCCCATGATGAGATTAGAGAAACGCTTCAGAAAACACGCAATCGGATGTCGCACGCACAAGAATCCAAATGATCCTCCGCTCCCATGTATACCATCGGTGATCTCGTATGGCTCTCCATGGATCACCTATCTCTCCCTTATCCTACCCGTAAATTAACACAAAAATTCATTGGTCTCTATCGTATCTCCGCCGTCCTTCCTAATGCCGTCACCCTCGTCCTTCCTTCTTTCGTATCTATTCTTCCCACTGTCAACATTTCACGTGTAAAACCCTATAAAGCCCTGCTAGCCGGGCAAAACATATACAAACCTAACACCGTTACCATGACAGAAGATCGTCACAAAGAATACAAAGTGGACTATATCGTCTAATCATGTCTTTACCGTGGAAAATTGCAGTACCTCATCCATTGGAAAGGATGGGATGAGGTGGATCACACCTGGGAACCTGCCGTAAACCTCAAACACACCCAAGACGCCATAAACGACTTTCACACAGCTCACCCCGCAGCCCCATGCCCTATCCGCGGGATCTCTGAAGAACAATTTACGTCTCTCTTCTCTGTGTTCGGTCCCTCCTATTCAGAATTCACCAACTCGAGACTGGATCTTGAAGCTGGTGAATAGGGGGTAGTGTTATAGTTCAGGACCTTCATGCTACGTTTTCATTTTCTTTCACCCATTGTACTTAACAATATTTTCACTTTCGCAGTCATGTGACCAAGTCACATGACTTACCCCTCTTTGGATCACGTGACATTCCACTCTTCTTCGTCATGTGACCTCTGCATGTGACTGTGAGAACTACATGACCTCTGGTCCAGACTCAGTCCAGACCCTCATCTTATCTATGATGTCATGCCTCATGGACACCTTGCATTCTCCTCATGTCTCTTATCTTTCTTCCTTTCTTCCTTCTCTCACACTGGCCCTCAATCCTTTTGGACTCAGACGACCTACCCTAAAGCACCTTAGTTACATATATAAACCCTTTCTCTACGTTGTCTCTCCCCAGTCCTATTCACTTGTCTAACTCTCCCTTGGGGGTCTTGGACCATTGTTTACTACTCCATTCTACCATTGCACTTGCTGTCCCATCCTTGTCATCGGATGCTTTGTACTTTCTACATCCACATACCAATAAACATGTTCCATGTATCACTCGTCATCATTATCGACACCATCTTCCATCAAGTCATCTCTATTAGATCACTTGTTAGACCTACTATCAAAGGTCTATCTCGTTCAAGGTCTTCATCCGGTTTCAGGTGATGGCTAGTTCAAGAGAGACAGTGGAGTGCATGTACTGAGTTACTGAGAGAGGGATGGGAGATGGAAGACGGAAGACGGAAGGGTGATGTTTTTTATAGTCCAGTAGAGCGAACTTTGCATGTTTGAGGTCCCACTCAAGAACCCAGGAGTCTTCTTCGGCAATGTATCCCTTCCATCGGATCAGGAAGGAACGGGAGGACAGGGAGCTGCGATGGCGCAAGATCTTCTTGATTTTGTATTCCTCTTCTCCTTCGATAAGGTCAGGTGGTGGTTATGTGAAATTCAGACTGTGTATGGGGTTTTTGCGATAGAGAGATAAGAGAGAAGCGTGGAACGTGTTGTGGATTTTCCATGTGGTAGGAAGTTTTAACTGATAGGTGATTGGAGATAGGACCTTGGTGATAACGAATGGTCCTTTACGTTTTGGGGTAAATTTGGGGTTGGCTACAGCTCGTTTGAGGTTTTTGGCTTCAAGCCACACTTTCTGTCCTTTGGTGAAAGGGGTAAAGTGTTGTCAGGTACGGGAGGACATGACTTGATGGGTGAGTTTGTGTGAGGCTAGAGCTTCATCTCTAGTAGCAGTGAGGGTTTTAATGCAGTCTTCCACGATGGGGATGGTTATGGGAGAAATTACTGATGGCAGGGCACGAGGTTCGTATCCCATCATGAGATAGAAGGGTGATTGGTTCATGATGGAATGAGGGCAGTGATTGTGGGCGAATTCTGCGTGGGAGATGGAATCTGCCCACGTGGTTGGTTGATCTCCACAGAAGATTTGGAAGTAAGTTTCAATTTCCTGGTTGACTCATTCAGTTTCGCCATCAGACTGTGGGTGGTAAGCAGTGGAGAGGGAGAGTTCATAGTTCAGGAGTTTTCCTAGAGCTTTTGCAAATGCAGATGCAAATTGTGGACCATAATCGGAGATGATTTTGTTGTAGAGACCAAAGCGGAGGTAAACCTTGTGGAAAAAGAGGGAAGCAGTCCCTTCTGCGGTGACAGTAGACTTGGTAGGGCAGAGAATCACCCCCTTAATAAGCCCATGGTCAACCACGATCAAGAGGGCATCAAAGCTGGAGGAGATGGTGAGACCGATGATCAGGTCACAAGAGATCTGCTGGAATGGGTGGGACGCGGAGGAATGAATGAGAGTGAGAGGAGGAACCGTGGGATGGGTGTTAACCTTGTTTTGCTGGCATGTGGCACATCCAGCAACATAGGAGTGGACGTAGGAGGCAAGGCCAGGCCACCAGAATTTGGCAGCAACAAGTTGGCAGGTTTTGAGGAAACCTGGATGACTAGTAGAAACATGGTCATGGCAATGTTGGAGGATGGAGCGATGGAGGGAATCATCAGAGGGAATATAAACACACCCCTTATAGGTAAGGACACCAGCCTCGGTTTGCCAATCAGAGAGGCGATTGCGGAAGGCAATAGGAGTGGATTCATCCATGGATTGGAGGGCATTGAGGGCCAGGAGGTTGTCCATGAAGGAGGAGCGGATGCGCTCAGAGAGAGAGATGTCAATCATGTTGACAAAGAGAGAAGGAGGAAAAAGGGTGACTCCGGAGTTGTCAGAGTCATCTGCAGGGAGGAGGTCAGGGCGACAAGAGAGGGCATCAGGCCCAGTGAGGAGTTTGCCAGGAACGTGAACCATTTGAAGGTCAAAGTCGGCAAGGTCGAGTAGCCACCAGGCTTGGCAACAGTTTAGGGACTGTGGTTGGCAAAAGTACGTAAGATTTTTGTGGTCAGTGAAGACTTGAATGGGGAAAGAGGAACCATGAAGATATTGGTGCCAAGATTTCAGAGTGCGAATGACAGCAAGGAGTTTGTGGTCATAGATATTATAGTTTCATTTGGCGGCGGAGAAGGATTGGGAGAGGTAGGAGCAAGGATGCCAGTCACCGTTGGTATCCGTCTGGAGTAGGATAGCTCCAGAGGCAAACTTGGAGGCATCAGTGGCAATAGCAAAGGGAGCAGAGTGATCTGGGATGTGGAGGATAGACTTCAACTGAAAGAGCACTTTTAGGCAATCAAATGCAGCCTGACAGACAGGGGTCCACGACCAAGCAAGGTTTTTCTTGGTCAGGTCAATGAGGGGACAAGCAATGTTGGAGTAATCAGAGATGAAGCGATGGTAGAAGTTAGTGAAGCTGAGGAAGGATTGGACGTCTTTGACCTTAGAGGGGGTAGGCCAAAGAGATATTCCCTCAAGTTTAACAGAATGCATGGCTAGTTGACCGGGTTTTACGATCATTCCGAGATAGTCCACCTCCGTGGTGGCAAAGATGCATTTCTCCAGTTTTAGATGGAGATCAAGTTCCGACATCCGTTGGAGGACTTGGCGAGTGCATTCAGTGTGGGTAGTTTTGTTGGGGGAGTAGATGAGGAGGTCATCCATGTAGATGACAAGCCATCCTTCAGCGATCATATCACGGAAGGAGTTGTTCATGAAGTGTTGGAAGGTTGCAGGGGAGTTACAAAGGCCGAAGAACATGACAGTTGGTTCGAAGAGCCCTTTGTGGGTTATGAAGGCAGCCTGCCATTGATGGCCATCTTTGATGCGAACATTGTTATAACCCCAGCGGACGTCAAACTTGGTGAAGAGTTTGGCTCCCTGGAGCTTGTCAGAAAGGTCAGAGATGAGAGATGAGCGAAAGGGGGTAGGTGTCGCAAACTGTTTGTTCGTTGAGGTAGCGATAGTCTTGGCAGGGGCGAAGCCCTCTATCCTTTTTCTTGATGAAGAAGAAGGGTGAGGCTTGTGGAGAGTTGGAAGGATGAATCTTTCCAGAGGCAAGGTTTTCATTAAGGAAAGCTTCGGTGGCTTTCCTTTCATCAGGTGAGAGGGGGTAGACTTTCCCAATCTTTGGGACGAATGAGTCTTTGAGGTTGATTTCATGGTCGTAAGGTTGAGAAGGAGGTATGTGATCAGTTGCTTCTTTTTGTTCTGAGGGCTTGACCAGGTCTAATGAGAGTACAGAGTTTACTAAGAATCATTAGTGAAATAATAAGGATGTCTAAGTAAAAATGGTCTCACCTCAGTCTCGAATGGTAGTACCAGACTGAGGTGTGATAAAGGAAAAACTCCGTACTTCTAAGGTAAGTGATTACCTAATACATCCTCATTGTCCATGCATCAGCAATTTACAACACACCCCCTCAACAAGTGATAGGTTAGAAAGACATATCCATACTCTTCGAAAATTGGGTATGCTTGTCATGAGAAAGTCCTTTGATAAGAATGTCTGCAACTTGCTCCATCATCAGAATATATTCCACCACTATCTCACCTGAATCCAGCTTCTCCCGAATGAAATGATGTTGTATCGCAATGTGTTTTGTTCAATCATGGAACATAGTATTTTTCGCGAGAGCCATAACTGACTGATTGTCGATTAGTAATGTCGTGGGATGGGATGAGACTGTGTCGAGTTCGTCGAATAGGGTATGAAGCCAAATGGCTTCTTTCGTAGCTGCAGTGGCAGCGAGGTATTCAGCTTCTGTGCTTGAGAGAGCGACAGATGGCTGTTTCTTTGATGACTAGCTAATAGCTGCTCCGACAAGGATAAAAACATAGCCTGTGATGGATCGTCAATCATTTATGTCGGCTGCCCAGTTGGCATCGACGTAGCCTATTAATTTCGACTTGGTAGTTCTGTGAAAGATGAGACGAGCATCTGTTGTGTCACGTAAGTAGCAATAAACTCATTTTAGTGCTGTCAGATGTGTGGAACCTGGTGTTGCGGAATGTTTGCTAAGCATTCCTACAGTGAAGGCGAGGTCGGGACGTGTAGCCAGCATGGCATACATTAGTGCTCCGAGCACACTTTGATACTTGTGTATGTCCGTTTCTGCTTCAGCTAATTTTACCAGTTTCACATTTGCATCAACTGGTGTCGAGACAGGGCGACCATTTGTCATATTGAAGTATTCGAGTATGGACTTGATATATTGACTTTGAGATAATTTGATAGTCTGTTTGTCACGGTCACGGATAATTTCCATCCCAAGGATCCATTGAGCCTCTCCTAGGTCTGTCATTTCATATTTGCAAGTAAATTGTACCTTTAGCTCCTCGATCGCTTTGTGGTTGTTTGATAGCATGAGCTTATCGTCGACATATACTGCAACAATGATGAGTGTGCCGTTTTCAACTTTGTAAAATACGCTATGATCCACATTGCATCATGAGAATCCAAGGGCCAGGAAAACGGCATATAGCTGTTCGTACCATGATTTATGAGCTTGTTTTAGACCGTAGAGGGCTCATAGCAACCTCCATACTTTGTATCGTGATGGTCGGAAGCTGGGGGGAGGCTCAAGAAATATTTCCTTGTCGAGTTTGCCATTGAGAAAAGTGGATTTGACATCCATTTGATGGATTTCAAGATTATATTTGGTGGCGAGAGCAAGAAGAGCTTGGATTGTGGTGAATTTAGTGACGGGTGCGAAGGTGTCAGTATAATTGATACCATGTATTTGGGTGAAGCCTTTTGCTACGAGTCGGGCCTTGTATTTTTTGATTTCGCTGTGTGGGCCACGTTTGATTTTGAAGACCCACTTCGAATCGATGACCTTTCGGTCACATGGTCGCTCGACTTCTTCGTACAGCTCCAGTTTCTCAAACATCGCCAATTTGTCCTCTACCCCTTGTATCACAGATCAGAATCGGATCAATTCATCACCTCGTTGTAGGTGTGTGGTTCATCATCCATGGTTATGTCAGCTCGATATGCTTGCTCAGCAGTTGATGGCATCTCACACCCACTTGTCCCTGCCGTTTCGCCCATTTCCCATGTTTCATCATCTTTGCCATCCTTTCCCTCATCTCCACATCTTTCTACATCTTTCCCTGCTTCAGGTAAGTCTTGCAGTGTTCCTTTTTTGTATGCATTGACAAAATACTGCATGTCATCATCAGGTACAGGAACTCTCCTTTGTTTTGTCAACCTGCGGACTTCTGGTGGAGGAACCAGGTGTGGATATGGTTCAGGTGGACCTTGTTGGGCTGCAGGTAGCCTGATGGATGGGCGACGACTCTTTTTGGGATGGATTTGGACCTGGTGAGTGAGTTTTTCATCATTGTTCACCATTTTTCACTGTTTTTTGATGTTTTCGCTCAGCTCGTCCATTTTTCGTGCCGGATCATTCGCAAACTCGTTGGTTGAGTCGTCCAAGGCACATTCCACTTCCCATTCGCTTTCATCATCGCTACTTTCACCCTTTTCGTCATCAGAGACAGTCTAGGTCTCTAACCCCTGTTTCGCAGTTTCTACAGCTGCGGGAGCTTCGTGTCTCATATCCGTGGCTTCTTTGTGATGTAGGTGAGTGCTTTCATCGATGGGTTGATCATTGATGTCAATACTGACACAAGACAGACCATTTTCATCCTTTTTGTTGAAAATTACGTCTCTAGATTTGAGAATTCAACCTGTTGGGCAATGTAGGCACACAAATGCCTTTCTATTCTCGGTGTAACCAATGTGGATACATTCCAGGGATTTCGCATTGAGCTTTCGGCGCTTTTCATCCGGTATGTGCACATGCGCTTTGCACCCAAATATGTGTAAATGTGCAACTGATGGTTTATTGCCAGTGAAGCTTTCGTATGGTGTGATGTTGCCGTTTATCGCTCATGTGGGGACTCTGTTCAGGATGTGTGCAGCATGCAGGACCGCATTGCCCCAGTATGCATTCAGTAAGCCTGCATCTTTCAGTATTGATTGTGCACTCTCCACAAGGGTGCGATTCATCCGTTCGCTGACACCATTTTCCTGCAGTGTATAGGTGTTTGGCTTTTCGTGATGAATCCCTTTTGATGCAAGGTAGGCTGAAAAATCTTTCGAGCCATATTCTCCACCACCATCGGACCTAAACAGGTTCGCGCGTTCTTCAGTAACTGTTTCTGCATACGTAATGTAGGCTTTCATTTCATTGAATACTTCATCTTTAGACTTTAATAATTTGACCATGATGTGATGTGAGAATCCATTGATGAAGGTCATGAAGTATGAATGACCTGTTCTAGCTTGTGTAGGCATTGGTCCACATACATCTGAGTATGTTCGGTGAAGAATTTGTGGATTTTCCACAGTCGATTTCAGAGGGATTACCTCTCGCATCTGCTTGCCCTCAAGACAAGGCGTGCAGATTTCCTCGTGAGTCATAGGTCCCATTATCTCCATTCCATTGACCATTTCCTTTCAGTGTAGTTTCAACACTGCATTTATGTGCATATGGCCTAAACGGTGGTGCCATGTTTCTACTGAGGCCTTGGATGGAATCACTTTCGCAACGGAGGCTACAAGCGCTATTTCGGGATTAAGGTAGTGTGATGGTCCATAGACTAGGCGGGCTGTTTCGTTTATGCAGGGAGTGGCTTGGAGTAAGTATAGTGAATTTTTTCTTATGAGCTAATGCTGCAAGTTCGCCATTTTTCATGATGTGGCATTCATTATCTCCAAATGCTACATGGAATCCCTTGCTTATGAGGCGTGGTACTGACAGCAAGTTGCCATCTAGTTTCGGGATATAGTAGACATCTGGGAAAATTGTTTCGCACGTTTTTCCATCTTCTACATTTATGTTCACACATATTTGCCCTATGCCTGTTGCGGAAATAGAATGACCATCTCCTATGATCATGGGTTGTGGTGGTATGAGGGATTGGAAACTCATGAACCATGTATGTTCACAAGTCATGTTTGCGGATGCACCTGAATCAACAATCCAGTCATAATGGGTACGAGAGCTGCTGTGGGGTTGGTGTGCAACAAAGAGTTGCAATGGTGTCGCGTCTTGTGATGTGACATTCGCTACTTGTGCAGATAGGTCCGTCTTATCCTTTGTTTCCTTTCCCTTGTCCTTTGCTGTACTCGTTGTAGCTGACCCAGTCCCTTTGGCATTTTCAGCTGCCTTTTTCCAACATTCTCCTCGACGTAAGTTTCCGCAATGGTCGCATTTCAGTGATGGCTTTTTCTTCTTTGACCCTTTCCTTTTGTTAGGCTTTTCTTTCGAGTTCCCTTTCAACTTCGAGGATGGACCCTTCGCAAGAAGTGCAGATTGGGCCATCTTATGAGACTTTTCCTCCACAAGTATTTGCGATATGACAGTTTCAATATCGAGTTTGTTAACGCTCGACATGAGGATCGTTTGTAGTGTTGAATAGAAAGGGGGAAGGGAGATGATGATTGCCACAGCAATGAGGGAGTCCTCGAGATGTTGACCTAGTGAGCTCAGCAGGTAGGCCTTTTGTCGCATAGTATTAATTTGTGACAGCATGTCAGATTCATCGAATAGGGTGCCGCAAAATAGTTCACCAATAAGGTAAGCTACAGTTTGTTGTCCTTTTCCTTCGTAACGTTCCTGTAGTTTTCTCCAAGCCCCTGCTGCTGACATGACATATAAAACACCACTTAAGGGTTCGTCCTTTAGTGTCAGAAGGATGTGTGCTTTTGCCTCCTTTTCTCGAGCTAACCAGATTTCTAGAGCAAGAGGGTCTGTTCCATCAGGCTTAGTTTCGGTGCTGTTGACATAGCCCATGAGTCCTCGAATATCAAGGACCACTGAGACACGACATTTCCAATTTTGAAAGTTGGAGCCATTGTTTTTGAGAGATGCTGTGTTGTCGTAAAGGCAACTTGAGGTATGGTTTAGTCTACTAGAGGAAGACGACATGGTGGAGGGTTGCGAGATAGTAGCAGGTGCAGCAGTGGATATGAAAGGAGGGTTGTTTGACATTTCGGTGTTACGAGTGAATTAAGGACTTTCTTGGAAGCTAAGTTTGAGCAGGGCTCATAACCTTTTGTTCTGAGGGCTTGACCGGGTCTAATTAGAGTACAGAGTTTACTAAGAATCATTAGTGAAATGATAAGGAAGTCTAAGTAAAAATAGTCTCATCTTAGTCTCGAATGGTAGTACCAGACTGAGGTGTGTTGCGGAGCATCACTTCAACCATAAATAATGGTGAGCCCATCGAGGGCGATGATGAAGGCAATGTAGAGGAGTCGTTGTAGAGAGCCTTTTACAGTGGCATAACTGGCAAAGAGGGAATAGCCCTCCACTAGGGATGCTCAGGTGGTTCAGACGTAGGGAACCGGGTAAGAACCAAAGTGAATAGACTGGGGGACTATCGAGTATAGGAAGTTGTATATATATGTAGAATATGGTTAAGGGCAGGTGTGAGTACTCAATTAAGGGCCAGTAAACTAGGAGTCTATGCGGTGGACATGAGGTATGATGTCATTTATGACATCATTGCCTAGACTATGATGTTGTTAGCCTAGACCATTAGTCAGCATGTCACGTGCCAGTATCACATGACTTTTCCTAGGGGTAAGATATAGATAAGATCATAAACAGATAACCAGATGGTCACGTGACATTATCTGATAAGATAAGATAAGAGAGTCTGTAGTAAATCGTTCGTAAGTAAGTCCAAGTGCAAAGGCAAGTGTTATAGCTCATCCAATAACAAGGTGTGACAAAGGAAAAACTCCATATTTCTAAGGTAAGTGATTACCTCATACATCCTCGTTGTCCATGCATCAGCAATTTACAACACTTTTTTGGAGAAGACCTTGGCAAATTCGGAGTATTCAGGGGGAAGGGTGACCTTAGGTTTTTTGGCCACAATGGCAAGTTCGGTAGAGTTCGTGACTTTTACCACAGTGGGGGAGGAAGTGGGAATGAATCGAGAGCCACACTTGGAGATTCGGTTGATGGTATAGTTGGCATGTGCGTGGCAGAGGTACATGTTTTCTAATTCAACCAAGAGGTAGTCATAGAGGTGCAAGTTGTAGGTTGTGTGGATGTTGATGTATTTGGGTGGTCGAGGAGGGATCTTGTAGTAGGATTTGTCATGTCTGGTGGTGTCAGCGACGAATGAGGTATAGAGGAGTTTGGACTCATCAATGGACTCATCCAAGGTAAGGGTACAGGTGGTCCAGTTGATTGCAGGGTTGGCCTTCCGAAGCCAGGGGAGTCCAAGGATGGCATTGACCTTTCCTAAGGCCATGACGTAGAAGGTTACTTATTGGGTGAGACCTTCTATGTTAACGAAGAGGGTACAGGTATGAGAGATGATACCATTCTTGTTATAGGAATGGTTGGCATTATGAGCTTGAAATTATTTTTCGAGTTTGGCAGTGGGAAGGTTGTGTTTGTGAACGAACTGCCAGTCGATGCAAGATAGTTCGGCACCACTGTCAATCAGGGTGCAGGTGTCGACAGTTTTCATGGTGTGCGAGGGTACGATGAACTGGACAGGGATTTCCATAGATTTGGAAGCAGTTTGTATAGTTACAGCAGCACAAGTACAGGGAGGGGCTCGCATCGATTGAGGCTCCTGCTTAAAAATCCACAGGTGTGAAGGAGACATGACAAACATTTCCTTTGTCGTCGTCATTATCTACTTCCATGAGTTTGGGGAGGTCTTCATCATCATCCTTTTTGACAGTTTGGACCTTCTTGAGGTTGTTAGAGAAGTGGAAGCAGTTAAAACTGGAATGTCCAGGTTTTTGGCAGCGGAAACAGAGCTTTTTCTTGATGCAACATTTTCGTTCATCGAGGGTGAGTTTGGTGATGCGGATTACATCTACATCCATGGCATTAGGGTCTCTGGTCTTAGTAGTAGATGAGGAGAAGGAGAGGTAAGAGTGGGCGGGTTTTAAATTGTGTTTGGCGATTTCATTGGCATGGTCCTTCTGCATCTGGAAGTGGACAGCTTTGCTGTACCAGTTGGTGATGGTGGTGGGAACGGTGTCCATAGCCATAATGTGACACATGAGTTCCGGGGAAATGGCTGTAGAGTAGTAGCCGATAAGAACATTATTGTTGGTGATCTTGGCCTGAGAGACGGCATTTTGGAAGTCAGTGGTAAAGCGGGTGAGGGAGGGATTGTAGACAAAGGCACTGTCTTTTCGCTTTTCACAAATCATTTGCTTGGTGGAGAGCCAAGAGATGGTGTTGTTGGTGATGTCGTGGTGTTTAAAGGCGGTTTCAAACTTGGTGATAAAGGTGGAGAAAGTTCCCATAGAGATAGTGGAACCGGTGATAGTGGAGTTACGGAACATGGAGGCCCAAGGGGTGGCTGATCCTTTGGTCATATAGGAGAGAGCGAAGGCGATCTTCTTCTCGTCGGTGTTATAGACTTCCTGGTTTACTTCAAGGTAGAACAGGACAGATTGGAGCCAGGGAATGGCTTGTTCAGCGGAACCATCATAAGGTTCGGGGGCTCCGATGTGGAGTTCAATAGGTTTAGCAGCCATGACCTGCGGTGGGGTGGCGGCGGTAGTGTGAAGAGGGGTGTTCATTGGACAGGTGTAGGGCTGGGGGGTGTTGGCACTCGAGAGATTATGAGAGTACCCAATAGCTGATGGCTAAGATGAAGGGTTTCATCTTGTTCTTCCTGGGTAGGAATGTTCTTGTCAAGGGATTCTTCCTCGCTAGAGGTGGTGTCTTCTGGTTCAGAGTTTTGTGGTGAAGGATCAGGTTGTCACCATTAAGTGCATGGTCTGGGGTTCGAGGGTGATTAGGAAATTTTGGCTAACTGCAAGGATGGCAGGCCACAAATGTTGCAGAGCATCACTTCAACTTTAAACAAAGGCGAGCCCATCAAGGGCGATGGTGAAGTCGATGATAGAGGAGTCGCGTAGACATCGTAGAGAGCCTTTTACAGTGGCATAACTGGCAAAGAGGGAATAGCCCTCCACTGTGATGCCCAAGCGGTTTAGGCGTAGGGAACCGGGTAAGAATCAAGTGAATAGACTGGGGGATATCTAGAGTACAGGGTACGGTATATATATGTAAGGATGCCTTTAGGGCAGGTGTGAGATAAGTACTCTAGGGCCAGTATAGAAGGAGTCCATGCGGTGGACATGAGGTATGATGTCATGGTGACATCATTGTCTAGACTATGATGTCGTCGACCTAGTGTTATAGTTCAGGACCCTTACGCTACGTATTTTCATTTTCTTCATCTTATCGGACTTAGTCGTTTTCACTTCCGCAGTCACGTGACCAAGTCACCTGACTT
The DNA here is from genome assembly GCA_038092615.1 of Boletus sphaerocystis. Taxonomy (NCBI): domain Eukaryota; kingdom Fungi; phylum Basidiomycota; class Agaricomycetes; order Boletales; family Boletaceae; genus Boletus; species Boletus sphaerocystis. The sequence continues at coordinate 250 of JBBPQR010000214.1, read as the reverse complement.
ACCCCTTCTGGATCACGTGACATTCTGCTCTTCTTCGTCACGTGACCTCACACGTGACCGTGGGACAACACGTGACTCGAGTCCAGACCCTGTCTAGACTCTCGCTCTATCTATGACGTCATACCTCACGGACACCTTGCTTCTACCTCATGTTCCTTATCTTTCTCTTCTCATACCGGCCCTTAACTATTTAGGACTCAGACGACCTACCCTAAACCTCCCTTACTTACATATATAAACCATACCTCTA
>JBBPQR010000213.1:0-14796 GCA_038092615.1 Boletus sphaerocystis | reverse complement strand
TGGTTCCGCCCCCTTGATGTTGAATGTCCAGATTCTTCAGACCCGGACAGTCACAAAGACAGCCAAGTCACTTACCAATGATGATATAGTCAAATGTTTGTTGTGCAAATGCAGCTGCATCTTCCATGACTGGTTCAAAGATGTCACCTTGGGCAAGATCGGATAAGCTCCTCCAATCATGGGAAGACACTGGATGGATTGTGTTGTATGAGCTTAGCTAACATTACCTAATATACAAGCCACACACAGCCGAGTATGCCAAATACAATCCAAAGTCTCAGCTTACTGTGAGACTCTATAGGATTGTAAATCAATTCAGTAGTAGAGTATATTACAAGCAGTAGTATAGGGGACAGATAATCTAATCATCCTATCGTCCCTCATCATCTCATCATCTGAACTTGCCCTCACACCTCGTTCATTCAAATAAGCTCTGCACAACAGGTTATGAGCCCCACTCTGGGAGCATAATCACATTGTATGTTATCAATCTAGATCATGTCCAATATAGGAACACAATCACCACTGCTAGCAAATCCACCACTGCCACCACTTGTGACACTACCACTACAAGCACCTAATACAACTCCTGCACCGCCAGCTGTTGTTCAGCCTGTCACACATAATGCACAATTAGGGGCCAATACATCACACCCTAAAATTGTCAAGCTCAAAGATGGAAACTGGCTTGTGTAGAAAACTCGCATTGCCATTGTCCTAAAAAGGAAGGACACTTACACCATTACAATGGAAGATATACCTAGACCACTTGGCTCACCAAAGACTTGATTGCACAAGAGTTGATCACAACTGTGGTTGAGGATTGTTATAGTTCAGGACCTCACGCTATGTTTTTACTTTTCTTTCAATTGTCGTACTTAATATATTTTCACTTTCGCAGTCACATGACCAAGTCACATGACCTTACCCTTTTCGATCACGTGACATTCTGATCTTCCCTGACATGTGGTCATTGCACATGACCGTGGGTACCACATGACCTTGAGTCCAGACTCAGTCTAGACCCTTGTCTTATTTATGAGGTCATGCCACATGGACACCGTGCTTTATACGCATGTTCCTTATCTTGCTTCTTCTCTTCCTTCTCTCACACCGGCCCTCAATCCTTTCAGACTCAGATGACCTACCCTAAACCACCCTACTTACATATATAAACTGTACCTCTATGTCATCTATCCCCAGTCTTATTCATTTGTCTAACTCTCCCTTGGGGGCCTTGGACTTTTCAATACTACTCCTACCCTTGCTCTTGCCATCTCATCCTCGTAATTGGATGCTCTTTGATTACTATATTGAAATTCCACTTGCACTATTCTATGTCACTCTGCACATTGTTATTAACCTGATCAACCAATGTGTCATCTCCATATCCTCACTTGTCAGATTTGTTGTATTAGGTCCTCCTTTTTCGTAAAGGTTCCCATCTGGTTTCACCTGAATAGGACTATCGTGAAGCCCAACACTGCTGCATTGCCCTTCTCCTCTTCTTTATGAGAACTCACTTCCTGTACCATGTTTAATGTTGTCAGGAATTTAACGCCCTTGAATTCTACTGCAACTTTCGCCAAGCAACTCCTCCCACCGCATCTACCATCGACAACATTCCCAATGACTTCAACCCAAACAATCAGGAACTGGGTCCTTTTGAAGAAGAACATTTTATTCCCTATGTCCACCTTGAGGACCTAGAAGATCTCAATGCCCCCACCCTTATCCTAGAACCCCAGCACGTTCCTATGCCAGAACCCGCTCACACTCGCACTCCTGCTCCTGCATGTTGTCCCTGCCAGCCTTGCGTTAAGAAGGTAAGACATCCAAAATATATTTGCCCAGCAACAGCGGGTCACTGGGCAGTCTTCGCACTTCAACCCCGCTCCCACATGCATTGCCCATCCTGGTATCTCCCGTAAATTCTGCATTGGGATCCCCATGTTCCTCATCTCCTTCCATCCCTCCCTCATCACCCAGAATGTCTGGAACCGCGCCCTCTGCCCCAACGTGGCAGGACATTTTAAACGCAATGCAGCAAATGCAGCAAATCCTACAAACCTCTCTCGCCCTCCAACAACCTGCTGCTGCACCCGCCACCCCCTCTTCCTCCTTCCCCACCAAACTCATCGCCGAACCAGGCTACTGGGACAGTAACAGGTCTACCTACTGGATGTGGTGGACAAAAATCGAAACCTGGGTCCAATGCCATGACACATTGGACAACCGTCAGAAATCCACCGTGGTCTTGCTCCACATGACCAGCCAAGCCGAAAACTTTGCCTGGATAACAATGGAGAAGTACCAGGTGGGTACCAACAACTCCAGAGGATGGCCTGCTTGGGCTGACCTCAAAAAAGAAGTTGAAGACTTCTTCAGGATCGACGTCCTGAAGGAAGAGGCTTACAAAAAATTTATTGAACTACACCAAGGATCAATGCCCATTGAGGTATTCACACAGCAGTTTGAGTTATACAGGATCAATGCAGGGATCTCCGCCATCACCGCCAACACCTTCCATGTGTACAAAGAAAAATTGGACTACAATATCTACTACCAGCTGTCCATACACAAGCTGGCAATTGTGGACACCCTTGCTGATTGGCAAACTGAGGCCATTGAACTCAGTAAAAAATTCACCAACATGTGTCTGGAACGGAGCTCCTGCCCTCTCCACCAAGATGCGAAACCAAGGTATACATGTTATAGTTCAGGACCTCATGCTACGTTTTCACTTTTCTATTGCTCATCGTACTTAACAATATCTTCATCTTCACAGTCACATGACCTACTCCTCTTTTGATCACAGTCACATGACCTACTCCTCTTTTGATCACATGACATTCCGCTCTTCCTCATCACGTGACCTCTGCATGTGACTGTGGGAATCACATGACCTTGAGTCCAGACTCAGTCTAGACCCTCATCTTATCTATGAGGTCATGCCACATGGACACCTCGCTTTATATGCATGTTCCTTATCTTGCTTCTTCTCTTCCTTCTCTCACACCGGCCCTCAATCCTTTCAGACTCAGATGACCTATCCTAAACCACCTTACTTACATATATAAACCCTACCTCTATGTCATCTATCCCCAGTCCTATTCATCTGTCTAACTCTCCCTTGGGGGCCTTGGACTTACTGTTTACTACTCTATTCCTACCCTTGCATTTGCTGCTTCATCCTCATCATTGGATGCTTCATTTGTTAACTGTAATTGCTGCTATCTCGAATCTATATCTTGTTGTCTGTGTCGAAGCCAACCTTGAAGCACATCATCTTCTTGTCACCATATTCCTCCTCCAACGGGTGTTTCCTGTTGTCATCATCTAAGGTTTCCATCTGGTTTTAATATGGAGGTTGGTCTCCAACCAGGATAAAGGGCCCCAATTGTAACGGGACTTGAACCTGAACGAGAACAACCTAGTTAATAGGTTGGACGAGGGAACTTATGTTGATAACGAGTTGTTGGTGGGTATCGATCACGATGACGACGAGCACAGTAAAATTGTTGACTGGGATGGAGATGATAAAACGACGTAGCATCCGATGACGAGGATGAGGCGGCGAAGTGCAAAGGTATGGAAGGGAGTAGTAAACAAGAGTCCAGGCCCCAAGTGGAGAGTAGACAAGTGAATAGGACTAAGGAAAAGACGACGATAGGGAACGGTATATATATGATACTAAGGGAGTTTAGGGTAGGTCGTCTGAGTCCTAAATACTTGAGGGCCGGTAAGGGAAAGTCAATGATAAGGAAACATGAGGGAAACACAAGGTAACCGTGAGGCGTGACATCATAGATAAGACGAGAGTCTGGACCAGGTCTAGACTCGAGTCACGTGTTGTCCCACGGTCACGTGATGAAGAAGAGCAGAATGTCACGTGACCTGAAAAGGGGTAAGTCAGGTGACTTGGTCACGTGACTGCGAAAGTGAAAGTTGTTAAGTACAATTAGTTGAAGAAAATGAAAAGCATAGCGTATGGGTTCTGAACTATAACACCAATGGACATGTGTGCCTTCCAACCATCCATGGAGATGCACAAATGCTACAACTGTGAGGAGGTTGGTCACCTGTCTCGCAACTGCAAGAAGCCCCATCGTCCTCGTGGTTGCCCCATCTTCAACCCCACTACGGGCCGAACCCGCTACATCCCTCCGCAATCTAACATTTGGGAAATTGAACTTGCCCCAACCACTGGTATTGCCTCCATCCCTCACCCATCTTCTTCTGCATCTTTGCTAGTACCCTCATCTGCCCCGCTGTGGCAGACAGAGGAAGCAAAGGCCTTCTATTACGACATGTTTACGGCACAAGCCCAGCAGCTAGCTGCCGACAGACTTAAGGGAAAAGGCTGAGCAGAATGAACCTGGGAGGTTTTCATTCGGCCAAAGACAATATTTCTTCTTTTATGTTTTCTTCTTGTTCTCCTTTTCACAATCGGTTTGCTATCTTAGGAGAGATGGACGGTGAGGTAGTTGATGTAAACTCATCGAACTTTGTTTCCTCTAGTTCCCTTACGCCTTCTGAAGGAGTGTCTCACTCGAGCACAGCACCAGAAGTAAAAAATAGTGTGCTTAATTCTCCTGAAAAAATAAAAAATCTTTGTTTAAATCTTTTTCTTCTTAAAAATCCTCTCCTGCTAACCTTAACCTCAGAATCATTCCTGATAGCAATGAATTCGAAGTCACCACCGATATCTATTACAAAAATGTATCAAAATGGCAAAAAACATCAGAAAAAGCTCTACTTGATTCTGGCGCTTGCCAAACTTTTGTAGACAAAAAATAGGTACAGTCACTGGGTATCCCAACCAAAAAATTATCTCTTCCTCGCTCTATTTCTAATGCATATGGCTTGACATCATCACACAGCAACATCACCAATTACATCTCTCTTGTCTTATCCTATCAAGGACATTCTGAAGATGTTGACGCCTTAGTAACTAATTTGAGTACTCACAAAATTTATTTAGGATACAATTGGTTTAAATGCCACAACCCCTCATTGACTGGGTTTTGAAAAAACAATCAACTTCTGTCGCTGCACTCGCAACTGTGTCATGATTAATGCAGCCAACTTTGTTCACGGCATCTGAAATGCCTCCATCCGATCTATTGAGGAAGGCCTCACTGAAAAGGTACCCTCTCAATATCATGAATTTCTTGATGTTTTCAGCAAAAACGAATCACAACGGATGCCAGTCCACAAACCATGGGACCACGCCATCTGAAACCGGATGAGACCTTGAACAAGTACAACCTAATCAATAGGGTGTACGCGTGATCTTATAGAGACGACGGTGCGCGTAGCGGTGTTGTATACGACGACGAAGACGATGGTGGAATTCGTAGTAGGGATAGAGACGTAGTAGTAGCGGAGCATCCAATGACGAGGATGAAGCGGCAAAGGTTAAGATGAATTGGAAGAGTGGTAAACAAATGTCCGGGCCCCAAGGGAGAGTAGACAAGTGAATAGGACTGGGGAAAGACGACGTAGAGGTACGGTATATATATGATACTATGGTGCTTTAGGGTAGGTCGTCTGAGTCCTAAATACTTGAGGGCAGGTGTGAGAATGAAAGAGATAAGGGAACATGAGGGAAACGCAAGGTAACCGTGAGGCGTGACATCATAGATAAGGCGAGAGTCTGGACTAGGTCTAGACTCGAGTCACGTGTTGTCCCACGGTCACGTGTGAGGTCATGTGACGGAGAAGAGCGGAATGTCACGTGACCTAAAAGGGGTAAGTCAGGTGACTTGGTCACGTGATTGTGAAAGTGAAAACGACTAAGTCCGGTAAGATGAAGAAAAGTGAAAATACGCAGCGTTAGGTCCTGAACTATAACACCATCAATCTCAAACCCAACTTTGTACCAAAAAAGAGTCAGGTAATCCCTTTATCTGATGCTGAGCTCGAAGAAGTTCATAACTTTATAGCTTCCGAGCAAGAGAAAGGCTACATCTGCCCTTCCAAGTCTCCTCAAATGGCACCGGTCTTCTTCATACCAAAAAAGACTAGCGAGAAACACTTAGTTATGGATTACCACTATTTAAACGAGGGTATAGTAAAAAATTCTTACCCTCTTCCACTCATCTCAGCACTTGTCGATCACCTTAAAGGCATGGACAAATTCACCTGCCTTGACCTTAGGTGGGGATACAACAATGTTCGCATCAAAGAAGGCGATGAATGGAAGGCTGCATTTGTAACGCTGCTCGAGGCTTATGAGCCCATTGTAATGTATTTCGGCATGACTAACAGCCTGCCGACCTTCCAGCAGATGATGAACAACATTTTTAACGACATGTATGCCATCGTCATTGTCTACCTGGATGACATGTGTATTTATACAAAAAACAAATCCAACAATGAACACTCAGAGGTTGTCAAGGAAGTTCTCCACCAACTACGTGAGAATGACCTTTACGCAAAACCAGAAAAATGTGTATTTAATGCTGACAAAGTTGACTTTTTAGGCATGACAATATCCACCGACGGTGTCGGCATGCAACCAAAAAAGGTTGACACCATCCTTGACTGGCTGGTGCCTACCAAACTAAAACAACTTCAATCCTTCCTTGAACTTTGTAATTATTACCGTTGTTTTATTAATGGTTTCGGACAGATCGCCCACCCCCTCAACGACCTTACCAAGAAGAACGTCTCCTACGTTTGGGGGGAGGCTTAACAAAAAGTGTTTGACATGCTGAAACAACATTTCACCACTGCGCTACTTCTAGCCTTTCCTGATTCCTCAAAAGACATGCACGTTGAAACAGACATCAGCAATATTGCCTCGGGTGCGGTGTTGTCCATCCTAGGGGAAGATAAGTTATGGCACCCCTGCACTTTTCATTCTCATTCTTTTTCTTTGGTAGAACACAACTACCCAGTCTATGACAAGGAGTTGCTCACTATGATACACACTCTTGAAGAGTGGCGCCACTATCTCATTGGGAAGGTTAATTTTGAGATTTGGACAGATCATAAAAATCTTGAATACTGGAAAAAGCCACAAACACTTTCTGGTCACCAGGCATGCTGGCATGAACTCCTACAAGAGTTCAACTATACGCTCATTTACAAACCTGGCAACATGAACAGACATGCCGATGCTTTATCACGTCGCCCAAATCACGGCAATGCAGTTGATAAATTAAACAAGAACATCACTGTTTTCACTTCAGATGTTCTCTGCTCCTTTTCTTTATCTATTCCCGTTGAACTAACTTCCCCCAATTTCCGTTTACCCTTAAAGGGCTCCTGCTCTGCCGCAGGCTTCAACCTGTACTCCACTGCCGATCTTGACATCTTTGCCCACGATCAATACCTCATCCCCACCCATGTCAAGATCCAACTCCCTATCGGAACCTATGGGAGAATTGCACCATGTTCAGACCTCGCCTTCAAATATAAAATCGACATTATGGCCAGAGTCATTGACACCGATTATAGGGGAGAAATTGGTGTAATTCTCTTCAACCATTCCGATTCCTCCTTCCACATCTCTAAATTTGACTGTATTGCACAACTAATTATCAAAAAAATAGAAAACCCAACACTATCAGAATCAAAGACTCTTGACAAGTCAGAACGAAATGACAAAGAGTTTAGCTCCACAGGAGTTCAAGCCATTTCCTCCACATCTCTTGCCCTGAACTTTAAAACTAAATTATGCATGAAATCTTTTAGGTTAAATGTTGATGCAGTCAATGAATATGAATACTATGCAATGGACAGACTTTTCAGAAATTCGAACGTCATCGTTTTTGTGCCCCCTTCACTTCACAACAAACTTATATCTATTTTTCATGATTCTCCAGTCACTGGTCACCCTGGCCGTGACCGAACAATTTCTTCAATCAAAAAGTTTTACTGGTGGCCTGGTGCTGCTAAAAACATTTCTACTTACATTGAACACTGCCAGGTGTGCTCCCTCACAAAGGGTTCATCAAAGCCACCAGCAGGAAAACTTTTACCCTTACCCGTTGCTTTCCATCCATGGGAGGACATTTCTATCGATTTTGTAACCGGACTTCCCCTTTCTCATGGTTTTGATTCTATAAGGGTCATGGTGGACCATTTTTCTAAAGAAATTGTACTCTTCCCATGTATGAAAACTACTTCTTCCTTGAACTTAGCTTCTTTATTTAGAGACCACATATGGTGTCTCCACAGACTTCCTAACACTATTTTATTCAACAGGGGACCACAATTCGTCTCAGAGTTTACAAAAGAGTTGTGCAAAGCCCTTGGGATACAGCAGAAGCTGTCGATGGCATACCATCCATAGACAGACGGACAAATGGAAAGGGTCAATCGGGAGATCCTCGCATACCTATGAGCCTACGTGGCAAAAAACCAGAATTCTTGAGCATCTATGCTAAAGATGGCTCAATTGCACACAACAACACTATCACAACGGCAACTGGTACTTCACTGTTCTCGGTAACATGTAACTATTCACCTCGCATGGGATCAGAGCCCACAATGTCTCACACGACTCCTGGGGGGTCATTCACTAAAACCTTTGGTCGCTCCCGTGATGAAATCAAAGCGACACTACAGAAAACATGCGACCGGATGTCGCACACACAAGAATCCAAACGTTCTAATGCTCCCATGTATTCTATCGGTGATCTTGTCTGGCTTTCCATGGATCATCTCTCCCTCCCCTATCCTGCTCGTAAACTCACACAGAAGTTTATTGGCCCTTACCGTATCTCCGCCATCCTCCCTAATACCATCACCCTCGTCCTTCCTTTTACCGTATCTATTCACCCTACCATCAATATTTCCTACGTTAAACCCTATAAAGTCCCACTAACCGGGCAAAAAGTTTACAAACCTGACGCCATCACTGTGACAGAAGATTGTCATGAAGAATATGAAGTGGACTATATCGTCCAATCATGTCTCTATCATGGAAAATTACAGTACCTCATCCATTGGAAGGGATGGGATGAGGTGGATCACACCTGGGAACCTGCTGTCAATCTTAAACATGCACAAGACACCATCAACAACTTTCACACAGCTCATCCTGCGGCTCCATGCCCTATCTGCAGGATCTCTCCAGACCAATTTACATCTCTTTTTTCTCCATTCGGTCCCTCCTATTCGGAATTTACCAACTCGAGACTGGATCTTGAAGCTGGTGAATGGGGGGTAGTGTTATAGTTCAGGACCTCATACTACGTTTTTACTTTTCTTTCAATTGTCATACTTAACATATTTTCACTTTCACAGTCATGTGACTTGGTCACATGACCTTACCCTTTTCGATCACGTGACATTCTGATCTTCCCTGACATGTGGTCATTGCACGTGACCGTGGGTACCACATGACCTTGAGTCCAGACTCAGTCTAGACCCTTGTCTTATCTATGAGGTCATGCCACATGGACACCTTGCTTTATACGCATGTTCCTTATCTTACTTCTTCTCTTCCTTCTCTCACATCAGCCCTCAATCCTTTCGGACTCAGATGACCTACCCTAAACCACCCTACTTACATATATAAACTGTACCTCTATGTCGTCTATCCCCAGTCCTATTCATCTGTCTAACTCTCCCTTGGGGGCCTTGGACTTTTCAATACTACTCCTACCCTTGCTCTTGCCGTCTCATCCTCGTAATTGGATGCTCTTTGATTACTATATTGAAATTCCACTCACACTATTCTACGTCACTCTGCACATTGTCATTGATCTGATCAACCAATGTGTCATCTCCATATCCTCACTCATCAGACCTGTTGTATTAGGTCCTCCTCGTTCGTAAAGATTCCCATTCGGTTTCAAGGATACTCAAATAATACACATTTCTAAGTGCACAACATCTGCACAAATGTGGGTTGCACTGTGTACGATACACTCTGTGGCCAGCAATCAATACTATCCATCAAATGCTCACTTTACAGTGCCCAAGCCAAATATTCCCACACACCTCAATGATATGAAACAGTTATGTGAATGCTTAACCTTAAGTGGACATTGGCTAGATGATGCCAAATTCAAATCCATATTTGATGTGTCACTCCCATGCAGCTGGAAAGCATTCATCACGTCATACCTAGGGTATTAGGGAGGTAAAATGCTGAAAAGAGAAAGGAGAAGAAAGTAAGTACAGCTTCTCAGTAAAAGCCAAGAACAAGCCAAATAAGGGAAAGCTCTGACCATGTGGCATTTGTGGACACACAAACCACACCACCAAAGATTGCTGTCACAAAGGGAAACCCAAATGTGACATATATGAGAAGTTTGGGCACAAAGAAGAAGAGTGTTGGAGAAATCCAATCAATAAAGGAAAGGGAAGAGTGTCAAAGGGTCAAAAGAAAGAGAAACCTAACTCATGCGAAAAGGAACATGCAAATGTGGTTAAAGAGAACACAGACAAAGAGCCTTAACAAAGCATTTGCTGCTCATGTATCTGTAATTGATTCAAACAATGAGGCTGATGAGGTCACTTTTTCAGCTTACTCTTGGATCACAGACTCAAATGCAACATCCCACATATGTGCTGAGTGCAACACATTCACTAACTACCAAGAATTACCTAAAAGGGTCATTGAAGGACTAGGCAACAAACCAGTTATCACATATGGTAAAGGCACCATCACGATTATTAGGCAGATCAATACCTGATTATTTAAAATTCAGCTATATGATACACTACACGTATCTGAAGCATATGACAACTTTATGTCACTGGGGTGAATAGATACTGCAGGCAGTAGCTCCAATTGTGGTAATGAAGTAATCACTATCTACAATAAAAGTTGTGAGAAAATCATATGTGGGTGTAAACAAAATAATCTTTATTATCTTAATGTTGCATCCAAGAATAGTGCTAATAGTGCACAAGTTGCAATCAAAATAAAAAATGCTTACACTTGGGTAGAATAGCACTGCCACCTCAGGCATATCTTGATCACTGGACTATGTACTCTACATGATAAGAATCTTGTCAATGGATTCTCTATAAGAAATAGCATGCAGGATTTTGCATGCAATGCATGCATCAAGGCAAAACATACTTTCCAGCCATTGCCTAAAAAGGCAAGCCACCAGAATGTCAAACTGGGTGAAGTCACACATTCCAACCTATGGAGACTGGCTTTCATGCCAGGATCTAAAGGGCACAAATACTATATTTCTTTTGTTGATGAGGCCACTCAGCAAATAAAAATTATGTATCTCACAAATAAAACAGAAGCTTCCACAAAGGTCAAACACTATCTATCATGGGTAGAATAGCAAGGTGACAAATTACCTAAAATGATCCATGTTGACAATGGATGCGAATATATGAATTGCGATCTGATCATATGGCATCTTGAAAAGGGAATAGAAATTCACATGACTATGCTATACATACTGGAGCAGAATGGTATTGCAGAATGGTACAACCACACTGTGGTGGAATTGGCATACATGCCTAGTGAATTATGGCCTGAGGCTATACAACATGCTGTGTACATTTGCAATCATGCATATACATATGCATTACATAATGTCACACCACACCAAAAATGGACAGGTGACAAACCAGACATATTACATATATAGGAATTTGGTATACCAGTATGGATACTCAATGAACATTACAAAACTAAGTGCACCTAAAAAGTACTACACATATATTTGTGGGCTATGAAGATAGTCCACAAGCTATTAGATATTATGACATAAAAATACGGAATGTTAGAGTGTTCTGCAACTACTGATTCCCACTGACTCAGCCTTCTCCCATGGCATTAGAATGCCAGTTTGAGGGGGAGCAGCAGAAGGACAATGTAAGCAAACTGTATTCTGATGTGGATAAAACACACAAATCATTTTATAAAACAAGATCAAGATCCCATAGAAAAACAAGACAATAAAAGACAAAAGATGAATACACATCATAATGACAGCACACAGCCACCCCCAGATCTATCTCATTTGGCATTAATTGAAGATGATGATAATGATGTTGAAATTGAGCCATCTACATAACCTGAACAAGTATACATGGCATTTACAGATACACTATTGGAAGATAAAGATCCAAAAATGCTTAAAGAAGCAAAAGAGTCACCTCACTGGCCCAAATGGGAAAAGGCCATAAAAACCAAACTTGAAACATTGTGCCAAATGGGCATATGGGAATTAGTAGATCCACCTGAAAATAGAAAACCTGTTACTAATAAATGGGTATTCATATGAAAATACAACAAAGAGAGTAAACTACTAAAATACAAAGCCCAATTGGTAGCCAGAGGATTTGTTGTATGAGCTTAGCTAACATTATATAATATACAAGCCATACATGGCTGAGTATGCCAAATACAATCCAAAGTCTCAGCTTATGATGAGACTCTATAGGATTGTAAATCAATTCAGTAGTAGAGTGTATTACAAGCAGTAGTATAGGGGATAGATAATCTAATCATCCTATTGTTCCTCATCATCTCATCGTCTGAACTCACCCTCACACCTCATTCATTCAAATAAGCTCTGCATAATAGATTGGAATATGAAATGCCACCTGGTTCCAAAATGCCACCTACCTCCTCCACTCCTATGTCGCACCAACTATCTTCCAATGGATAAAAGGCCACACAAACATCCAAGGTAATGACACTACAGATGATCTAGCACAACAAGGCTCCAACAAACCCACACCTGACAACCTCCACATTGACATCCCTCTCAACTTCCAGACTGATGGCACGAAACTACTCAGAACTTTCCAATCCACGGCATATAAACTGATCATCAATGTATATATATGCACACCCCCTCTGCTGCACTGCACTAACTAATTTGGATATTACATGACATGCAGTCCATGATCTCACTGGCTCTCTTGAAACTGACCACTCCATTTGGTTCAACCTACAAAACATAGATATACAACAATTCATCCAGTCCTTCCTCTACAAAGCTATGAATGGAGCCCTCCAAGTGGGCCCCTTCTGGTCTAACATTCCCACTCTGGAACACTAGGTGAAATGCACCCAATATGAAACTTCCTTCAAAACCCTCAAACATATACTAATAGATGGCTCCAGCAGGAAACAATATATCATATGGTCACTAGTGAAAGAAGACTGGCCACAAACCCATGACTCCTGGCCTAAACAATCACTTTGTCTAATACTAGACTGAGGCTCAATTAAATCCCCCACTGCCAAACAAACACCTTACTATTATGAATTATAATATTCAAATCTGCCCACCTAATCTGGACCCTCTGCTATGAACACATCATACAAGACATCAACCACACCACACACTCCATATGCCACCACTGGTACGATAAACTAAACACACACCTGAACATTGATCACTAACTGGCAAAAGCCAAATGAGAACCCAAACTAATCTTCAAAGTAAACCACACCTGGCACCCACTTGTACATGCTGACCCTGAACTACCTTCCAACTGGGTAATAGAACTTGAGGTTTTAGTGGGTATCAGCCCACCTAGACCCCCTGACTAGCACTAGGAACACCAGGCAGTACACAAAGTCCCACACCCTCCATCATACTGGGGCATGTGTAAGGGCATTTTTCCTCGGACTGGATTGATTAGTACGACTTTCCACCATAGTGTATTGTGTAGAACTAGACTTGTCAGTTGCTACACAATAATATCACTTGTCAAAAAAAATCATAATAATTAAATAAGCTCTAAGAACTTACATCAGCAAAAGTTCCCTGCCTAGTAGAGTCCAGGCTCCTACCCACCCACTGCTTCGAGTGTGAGGGCAATATGAATATGCTAGTACTTAGTCAATTTCAGTAATGACAGATAAGTCCAAGTGGCTATGTTACAATTTTGAAGACCATCAACTTTAATTCCCTTACACTCTCAGCAGCAGCTGGAGTATAACATTTGTAAACAATGTCAGCCACAACTGCTGATGACATTGGACTATCAAAATTATGGGTAGCGTGGCCCTACATTAGGGTTAGATGTACTCAATCAATTTTGTATAGGTATCTGATCATTGTAAATGTCATTATTTTAGATGGTACTGTCTTCTCCAAATGAAGGCAGCACACCACATGTTCCTACCTTGCAACAGATCCAGAAATGTACTCAAAAGAAGTTTGCTGGCATATATCCATATCTCTGGCAGCTTAAGGTGGCTGAGGCACTTTTGAAAGGGGACTGGGATGTTGTCTGTACTGCTGGAACTGGCATGGGCAAAACCCTTGGGTTTTGATTACCTTTGCTGTTCTGTCAGGATGTTGTTACGTTTCTTTTCTTCTCTTGTGCTTCTTTCTTCAGATGAGGACTGACCTCACTGACATATGTACCAGTCCTCCGCTTGCCTTGCTCTTGGACTCATACTTGGCCATTCGGGCCCCATCAAGTATCCCTCATATTGCTTATTCATTCTTGCTTACTCTTCTACCAATGCCATCGCATCGCTTACTCATTCTGGCTTACTCTTTTAACCGATGCCATCACATCACTTACTTGGTTTCTATTGTTAACTTCGCTGACTAATCATTCTCTCCATTTCCATTTCATTCCATCCGATTAGTCATCCCCTCTTGGCCTTAGTATATAAACCCTTTGATACCTGCATGTTATCGGACGAGCTACCTTACTTGCGATTACACTCGGACTTCACTACGAACGGTTTACTTTCTTTTCTGTTATCTTATCTTATCAGATAACGTCACGTGACTGGTCACGTGACCATCCGGTTATCTGTCTTAGATCTTATTTATATCTTACCCTTAGGAGAGTCACGTGATCTGGCACGTGACATGCTGACATAGC
>JBBPQR010000212.1:0-14811 GCA_038092615.1 Boletus sphaerocystis | reverse complement strand
CAGTCTCCAAATACCGGACCCTCGTGCAGCCAATAACTCCCGGAACTCCACTCATGCCCGGATACTTTCGATACATGACTCTTATGGCATTCCATGTATTCAAGGATCTCAAAGTCGATGCAACCATTCTGGAAGTCGGCATTGGTGGAGGAGGTGACAGCACAAACGTCGTCCCAAAACCAGTCGTGACTGGAATTACCTCCCTTGGAATGGATCACGTCGCAGTTTTGGGAGGTTCCATCGAAGCCATCGCGACACAGAAAGCTGGAATATACAAGAAAGGTGTCCCCGCTCTCACTGTCGAACAACACCATTCATCTGTCGACTTAGGAGCCATTCTCAGAGAAACTGCCACCAATGTCGAGGTAGGTGACGAACGCTGTGATTTGAACTGTTTCTACATATCCTCTCAGGCGTCTGAGTTCAAAGTCGTCAAGGAGCTCCCTGCTTTGAAAGATATCCAATTAGGCGCGCCGGAATCACTTCTCTTGCTTATTTTCTCGCTAATTTTATCATCTAGGTCTTTCGGGTAGACATCAATTATCGAATGCAAGTCTTGCAGTACAACTAGCGCGTACGTTCCTTTTCGAAAAGGATGGACCATCATACACCGATCCGATACCCGATGACTTTGTTGCTGGTCTGGAGAATACAAAATGGCCCGGCCGTTGTCAGACAGTATTGGACCCTAATTACTCGTCGACGACCTGGTATCTTGACGGCGCACACACGGACGAAAGCCTCAAGTGTTGCATCGAATGGTTTGCCAATCGTGTCACCATATCCGAGTCAGTATCCGTGGTCCAATACCCCGTTACCAGGAATGACGTTTCAAATAAAGTGCACCTGCAACTGATGCACACCACCCATTACGTATCTTGATCTTCAACTGCACCAACGGTCGTTCAGGAGAGATCTTCCTCAGGACTATATTCAACGAGATCAAGACACAACTCTCAGCTTTGAAGAGCTCTGAGGAAGCTAGTCGGTTCTTCGACCAGGTTGTATTCTGCAGTAATGTGACCTATACTGACGGACATTTCAAAGGCGGTAAGTGATTTGGACGGTATAGATCTCTCCGTATCTTTACCTATCTTACATAGACTTGACCTCCGTCGCATTGGCTACTACCGACCACACTGGACCGACCACCCAAGACCAGCTGAAATGCGCTTGGTCAAATATAGTGCAGGATTTCCCTATTGATGGGGTACACTCTTTCCCCTCCATTGAACATGCCATTCAGAAAGTTAGAGAAAAATCGGCCACGAGACGTACGGACGTTCTTGTCACCGGTAGTCTGCACCTAGTCGGAGGTGTCATTGAGGTAGCGGGTTTGTCTTCTGTTGCCCTTGGTGATCTGTAGCATCTCTCCCACATAGATTGTCCATCAGACATGTCCATAGTTGTACCTAACTTATACAGTATCTGCCTTCAACATGGTTACTGGAGATCTGTCCTTTAGTGAACACACATAGATGAGTGTTAGACGGCTCTTGGAGAATGCCAGCTCCTCTTCGGGTATCATACAAGCACTTGGGGAACGATAGTATGTACGTGATACGGAAGCACAAAAAGCTGTCATCCCTTGTCTCTCAAGCATAGTTAGGTGTCAGTGGCCCAGCTCCGCGGGGTAGGAGGACCGGTTGTATGGGCAACGTGTACTTCAAATCAAGTTCTTCCAGGATAGTCTTGAGGTGACGCATAAACGCGTTCCTGCGCGCCCAGCGCGCGCCCCAGTCTTGCCAGTTTGAACGATCTGACAAGAACGAGATAAGTATAGTGCATGTTGAATTCATATGATTACACTTGCGTTCAATGGATATGGTGAGGTAAATTGCGTTTTGATACTCCATCTTGTCAATGTTGACACCACAGCCTGACCATTCACGATTGTTCGCGAGGACATAAGCCTGTACATGTTGTCTGAGCTGTTCGACGATCTCCAAAGAGGTACTGTAGGATATCGTGATAGTAGTACTCTCCCACCTGCTGGCGGTGAGTCTCATATGATAGTGGGAGCTTGGATACAACGTACATGGAAGTACTGCGACGCATGTTGTGAACGAGCTTCGTGCTAGATAGAAGAGAGTTCGGCACGATAATCTCCTGACCGTCAACTCGTCGGAACACAGTAGAGAAGAGGCCAAACTCTTTGACAACAAGGTACTGGTCGTCTATCATTACCAGATCTCCTACGTCAAACACATGCGTAGAGAAGATGAAGATAAGCTGGCAACAAGGTAAGCGATTGTATTCAGTATTCGCAAAATACCTTACGGATTCAAACAGCAACTGGGCAGAGTGGCCAAAGATGAACGAGAATCCAAGAATGATGGTTGCGAGAGGTACTAGCGAGGCCAACGTATTGTTACGATTGA
Source organism: Boletus sphaerocystis (assembly GCA_038092615.1). Classification (NCBI taxonomy): domain Eukaryota; kingdom Fungi; phylum Basidiomycota; class Agaricomycetes; order Boletales; family Boletaceae; genus Boletus; species Boletus sphaerocystis. Next base: position 12,430 of record JBBPQR010000212.1, on the reverse strand, counting down.
AGATGAGCAAACAAGCGAATACGATGAAAAGGAGTGCAACGCAGACAAGGACTGCATCTAGCTTGGCCACTGCTGAGCCGACGTCCTATTCGTGATGTCAGCAACGAGGGTCCCGAACTTTCACTCTTCTCACCTTGAGGCTCGCTGTCAGTGCTTTGCGTTCTCTGTAGATTCTTTGCACCACTTGTCTCATCTCTTGTCTACTGATGTCACCATTTCCATCCTTGTCAAAGAGAGCGAATGCGGCATGCTAGCTAGAGCGTCAGTCGAACATTCGGGAACAGCGGCAGAGACACAAACAGCCTCTGAAGTGGATCGGAAATACGGATAAAAGTCTAAGAAAACAAACACCCGGCTACATAAGTCACAGGCTTCAGGTCCAGGAATCAACAACGAACCTTCCACGATCAGGTGGGACCTCTCAGGACTCGTAGCTTTCAAGCCTTCAAACAACTTTTTCGCCAACTTCCTGGCGGAGTGAAGCCCTCCCAGTTCTCCATCCTTTCGAAGCTTGGAATTTTTTAACGCGACTTGCCCAATGGCTCCACCGACCTGGTCGACAATGATGGACGCCATGAATCTGCGTCGGCGACGCCTTGTTTCTCCTCGACTCGGGCCGCAGTGCTTCTGATGAGGCGGGTGGTGAGCAGCAGACTCGTGCTCCTCTTGGTCGAGTGAGGATGACGTCGACACATGATTGGAGTCTTTCCGATGCGTCCAAGCGCCTGTCAGTCCCCCAAGGTCGAGTGACACGCCTAATGATCCGAGTGTATTTTTATGCCCTTTCTTTCCGTGGCCAGTTTTTCGATTAGTCGACACCGGGTGCGCATTTGAGAGGAGATCGAGCGCTTTCAACCCCAGGCGATTTTCGGCCAACCGGTCAGCGAGCGCACGTTGGTGAAAGTTGATAGCAACAAATCTCAAGAATAGCTTTTCCACGAACAAAATCACGGCGGCCGTAAACAGAGCCTGTGTGAATCACGTGGAGACGTTGTAACGGGACGACGTGCAACTAAGAGATGAGGAAATACCTGCATGACACGGTTGATGACGACCCAGTACGACCCCGGGGGGTTATAGTAAGTTCGAATGAGAGACAAAGCTATCCATGCCCATGACACGTCAAGAGGCAACTTCAGCCAAGCGGAAACAGCTGATGTGAGCTGTAGATTGTCATGATTAGGAAAAGCTTTGGTATCGACGACCGAGGTGATGACAGACCTCTACTTGTATCTTCAATCGCTCTACCTGACCACCGAGGAGCAGGACGACAGTAACGATAGTGACTGGTAACAGGTCTACGACCAGATAGGTTGCACAGGATGTAGCCCATATAATAGACAACCACAAGGACCACGCTTGGACTTGGGAACGTACACCGCTGCTTTGATACTTGAGTTCGACGACCAAAAGCGGAGTGATAAGAATCGCGGAGCCAACGACGCCGACCAAGAGAGTGCGGACGAGACGAGTTAGCTTCATGAACGCAAGCCAGAGGGCCCTGCCTCTCCGAGCATGCTTGCCCTGGTGGGTCTCTTCCCCTGCATTCGAAGTTTCTTCGTCCCAGTCGAACTCGTCAGAAGAATTCGTGGACGTGTCTGATTCAACTTGTGCATGTACGTTAGGGTCCAACTGCTCGTTGTTGTCCCGAGTGTGCCCCGGGGAGTGATCAGCGCCGCTTACAGACTCTGAGACACTTGAAAGGTGAGGATCGCAAACGTCGTCGGCAGGCAGGATTTTGGTTGTCATGGGTAGAACATCAACAGGGAAGAATAGACAGTATGGGAAAATGTCTCAATCTTGCGCGCGGGTTCTTGACGACCGTCGACTTGTTCGCTTGCTATCATTAAAGTGTTTTGTTCATTTACGTATACAACGTTCGCTCTTTCCTAGAATGATGCTGGTATGTGCTACAAGCGGCAAGTATGTGTCTGTGTGGCAGGATAGCTTGCTCTATAGCGCATACGGCCAACACAACGGTGAAACCAGAAGCCAAATCAGAGTGGTATCAGGATATCTACCAAATCCAGACCAGAGTGTTGAAACATCACCGGAGACGTCGCCTCATGGGCGTAGTATCACTGGCCACGAGTGGTGGTGAGGCGGGCCGTTTCTGTTTGTGAAGAGAGGTGAGGATGTCATGACGGGGTAATTCAAAGGCACTCACACGATCATTTAACAAAATGGAGTCTTGGTCAAACATGGAGGCACCAAACTGCAGAGTTGCGAGAGATGATTGCTCACGCGACCGCTCTATCGTCATCAATCCCGCGCTTAGAGAGCTTGCACCGAATGGCTGGGTCAGGGGTGGTTCGTCGGAGACACCATTGGCGTCGACCAGCGCGGGACGCTTTGGATGCTGTGACTTTTGGCGTGCCAACGCGCTCTGACCGAATTGCTGGGTCAAGAGGGGATCGACCTGGATGCTGGTGGGCTCAAGGATGTCCCTGGCTCTGTGCAAGATACTTTCACGTGTCTCTGGCAAGGACCTGACGGTGGGAACGACTTGCTGGCGTCTAGGCTTTTTGACTGGACCAGCGGGGACGACTGAATCCATCAGCGTGACAGTTGCGTGGTTGGGTAGAGCGGCAGGAGCGGTCTCCTTTTGGATGAGAAATGTGACTGTATCCTTGGTCAATGCATTTTTCTTTGAGCACTGCTCGATATGTGTGCGCTTCTGCTTGGTAGACTTTTTGCTCGTCCAATGTAGACCACAGGCGACACATTTGGACAACAGAACGAGCTGAGCGTCGGGCAGGTGGGCTGGGGGAGGAGGAGGACGTCGTTCCATCGCAAAGACGCGTTATTTGGGTCTATTTGTCGATAAATGAGTGTCGCGACCACGACGCCTTTCAGACTTTCAGTTCGTCGCGATCGATGATGGACATCGTCAACGACGACGAGCTACTGCAGATCGTCACCCTCGCTGCATCCCAGATCCCAGAGCAACTCAAAGTCTCCACAGACCGCCTCAAAGTCCTCCTCGACACCCAGCCCGGCACCTACAACGCGCTCCAGCGCATTGCCGCAGATCACTCTCAGCCCCTCCAGGTCAGACAACAGAGCATCATTCAGTTCAAGAATGCGGCCCTGTCTCACTGGAGATCCAGAAAGTACGTCCTCCTTTCTCCCACCCTCCGCCACTCCCCCCTTGATCATTTCTTCAGGCTCTTGAGCGAAGACGACCGCACTCAAATCCGTCATCGATGCTTCACTTTCTTGTCCGAGCCAGATGATACCGTCCGCCCACCTTCTACTTCCATGTCCAACACTCATTTCTCCCTGTCAGATCGCCGAATGCAATGAGTTAATTGTCACAAAAATCGCACGGTTGGACTACCCTCACAATTGGTGCGTCGTGTCACGCCGATCAGCTACACCTCGTTCACCACACCGATATGTTAGGCCATCTCTCTTCTATCAGATCATGCCTCTCGTCGAAAGCGGCCTGCTCTCTTTAGCCAACTCCCCGAACGCGTCCATTCAGTCAACCCTTACCTTGAGACGTAGTTTGAAAGTCCTCATCTCCGTTCTCCACGACTTTTCGGGTATGAAAATGCTTACCGGCGTCAGGACAATGTCACAGGTATCTTGACTTCCTTTCAACTCCACAACCCTCGTTCATCCTTGCCACAAGGTCACGGACCAGCTACGGAACATCATCCTAGCATACTATTCTCAACTCTCCCAAACCATTTTGAGTATAAATGGCTTGCTAGATCAAGAACGTACCGTCGCTTCTCTCACTACTGCTCATCTCCTCTACAAATGTCTCGTCAAGATGGCATTGTGGTCGTGGCCCCGCATAATCAAGGACGACAAAGGCGAACTCGCGGACCTCAAAGAATGGGTAACTATCTTTTCAAGCATCGGTGTTTGGCCTGATCGTTTCACCTTGCTCCCAGTTCCTTCAATTGTTTCAAAGTTCCACCGCTCAACTTAGGGCCCTTTCAGAGCTACGTATCAGCCTCGTTCTTGCTCTACGTTCCGTACCGGCTTCCGATCCAATCATGACCCTCTCCATCAATCGATTAACATCCCACGTCCGTGTTTTTGGCAAATTTTTTAGAAGGTTACAGCAACTGGACAGTGCAAAGTTTGTCCAACTCCCAACATGTAACGACATGGTTTTGTACTACTGGTCAAAGGTCGTAGAAGCAACTAATAATCGCTCAGAAGACATGATACGAGGTACGTGAAATTTGTCGGACATCGTCTATGGATTCCAATTCGTTTCTCCGCCGTTAGATTCGCCTGCTGCTGTCTACCCAGTCCGGTTCCTTGTACAAGCCATGGTCCTTTTCAAGGAAAACCTCGCCAAATGGACCCCTTTCCGAAAGGGTGGTCCAGTCACTGAGACCAGTACGGACAATTCTTGGGATGACCCATCCCCTACTGACATCCTATCCACAGCTCTGTCACAGCAGTTCGTCGAAGATTCTGTCCGGTTGCTTGTCACACGTTTCATTCCTCTGAATCCATCCGATCTCGAGGGCTGGATGGCTGATCCTGAAGAATGGGTTAACGAAGAAGACAAAGAAAATGAACAATGGGAGTATGAGCTTCGCGTATGTTCCCGCATTCAGCAATGTCTATATGTTCTAAATGGCCCAGGCCTGCGGAGAACGCGTCCTCATGACACTTGCGACACAGTATCGGGACTATGTTGTCCCTTTGATGGAATCCACTTTCAAAGCTATGATTGGTAAGCCTTCCGCCGCCAAGTTATTTCTGTGTAGTATTTGCTCACCCTCCGCATAGAACAACCACCCACGGACTTGGCGAGCGTCGTTCAAAAGGAAGCGCTGTACTGTGCGATAGGAAGATGCGCTACTAGGCTTCAAGACGTCATCCCGTTCAACGAATGGATGCGTCACAAACTTATTATTGAAGCAAGGGAGACAAACCCGACGTAAGATTAATCTTTAATCAATGCATTTCGGCATCTGACCATGATACAGTTTCCCAATCATCAAGCGCCGTATTGCGTGGTTGATTGGAAAATGGATCAGTGATATGTGTGCACCTGCATCGGATCCGGTCATATGGGAAATTCTCGTCCACCTGCTGCAAGACAGGAGTCCGGGGTCAGATGCCGTTGTTCGGCTCACTGCTGCGAATGCACTGCGTGAATGCGTGAATGTGAGTGAACCCATCACTGGCCAATGACCACCAGACTAAGATCTACTAGACCGTCGAATTTGACGCAACTGTTTTTACACCTTTCTTGCCTGTTACCGTCACGGAGCTGATGAAACTCATGAGCGAAGCTGACACCATAGAGATGAAACAACGACTCGCAAAGAGTTTAAAAGTAATTGTTGAACGTGCGGGCCAACAAATCGTCCCGCAGATACAAATGATTGCAGAAACAATTCCTGCTTTATGTATGTACACCTTATTGGTTGTTGACTCGTAGCTGACTACGTGTTTCAGGGACTGCTGCTGGGGAAGAGTGGTTATTCAAAGCACAGCTCCTAGAGGTTGTGAAAAGTTTGATTATAGTAAGCTTGCGCTGCGTGTTCCAGCGTTTTTATCTGAAGGCGCCATAGTCATCCAAAGAATATTCTGCTTCTCTCTTACCACTTGTGATTCCCTTGGTTCAGGAAAGCTTATCGCCTGGGGTGAGTCTCCATATTGATCCTTCTTTCATTGCTCTGATTTTCACGTGAAGGTCGCCATCAACCTGGACGAGGATGGTATCAACCTGTGGCTCGCTGCACTCCGAAACTCTACAACCCTCCAGAGTATTTCTACGTCAAACCTTCTCCAACTATTCCCCCTTTCTATGGCATTACTCGCAAGTAATTTGGATCTTTTAGGGAAGATAACATATATTGTTGAATCCTATCTCTTCGTGGATGCACTCCTTGTCCTGCAGGTATTAGTTATCAAGATACCCTTGTCTCTCGTCACTGACAACTCCCTTTAGAACTTTTCGTCGGACCTCATGAATGCAGTCATGAGTGTCATGCTTGGTCAAGCCCTCCAGACGAACCAAAAGGGCGTTCTAAACTGCGTGAACTTCATGATACAACTGGCTCCTTCGTCACTGTGGGGAAAATCAGTGCACGGATCGGGTTTCTTCAATCATATTGTAAAAATTCTCGGTGACGATGAGGTAGGGATTCGTTTCCTGTGCTTGGTTGCGTAGTATTCAGCAATGGGATAGAGCTCCTCTTCCATGCTGACAGAGTGTGTCTTTGTCCTGGCACGGATCGCGTTGACAGATCGCGAGATGTTTATCCGTCTCGTATCTGCTGCAGCCCAAGTAGAAGATGTACGCGAAGAGAAGGTTTGGGAAGTTATCTTGGATCAGTTTTGGAGACAGGTATCTGGTTCCTTGTTGCATTTTAGCATCTTATTTTCTATTCATCAGTTTGATCACATGTCGGAACCGCGGCATCGAAAACTTTTAGCTCTCGGGATTGCGTCTCTCGTCTCAACTGGTCGCCACGAGGTACTGGAGCGTGTGCCAAACGAGATCTTTAATCTTTGGACAGACGTCCTCTATGAAGTGAGGGAAAGTCGCAATCATACCGAAGATGGCGAAGACGGGTCAGTTCCTAACCAAGATCGTTGTTGCCGTCTAATGAGACATATCTATTAGCGGCCTCAACCTCTACTGGGATATAGACAATATCCCAGCATCGTATTACGCCGAGTCTAAAGGGACCCTAGAGTACGATCGTCGCAAATCGGTACATTCGCCTTTTATGGTGCCATTGACATCGCTCAGTAATTTCTAGCTGTGCGAGCGTGACCCAGTGCGGACACTTCAGCTCACGACATCTCTAGCAAGTGCACTTCAAGAAGCGGAGAGCGCTTGTGGAAGCGCGCGATTCAAGTTCGATTACCTTGACAAAACAGACCCTACAGTACTCAAGCAACTTCAGACAGAGCTCGCCGGCTAACGGGTGGAATGGAGATGCTTGTATCTAAACGCACTCCATTGCTTTCATCTCGGACGATTTATCTTCTTCCCCCTCTAATTCTGGCGTTCAGCTTGCTGTCGTGTTCTCTCATACTGCATATCAGTTAAACAGATTATTACATAAAGAATCGGAGCATCATCAAGCCAGTGCAACACGGATCGCATTTTGCCTCTCCATCGCAGTTGGTATACGTATCGGAATAGACGATTGCATGCATTGCATGTAGTTCGCACTCTCAGATCCCAAATCGGGTACCTCGCTCGGTTTAGTGTGACAAGAACAGCCTGGGGGGCAGTAGTTGGTGGCGGCAACAGGTGCACCTTGTGGAGAATTGACCACGGTTCCGCGAAAGTATTTGGCAGCGGACGGGAAAGCGCTAACGAGTAAGACCGGAAAGGGGAATGGACATGGGCTGGAGTCGATGTCGCGGGCCCACACTTGCTGATCGCAGGAGAATTGCGTGAGCAGCGCTAGTAAAATGATCCCCGTGGCGTACAAGAAGACTTGGAAGAGGTCTATTTAACTTGCGATGAATGGATTGGTGAACAAGGGATACCTAGAGCAGCATTGGTCCAGACCAATGCTACAAGGGCTTCGTAAACGGCAGCGAAGCGGGTGCGAAGAGCACCATCGGATTCATATGCAAAGAGACCGAGTACTGTGAGCCAGATGGATGATTAGCGGGGCAACATAACGGGTTGCTCCGGACTTGCGTATCTGAAAGGGAAGAAGGGCAAAAACCCATGTTGCCTCGACACAGACGATTTGCGGGGAGAAAAGCATCTTCTTGAGGATCCTTTCCAAGCATATGTAGACCAAGGAGACAACAAGGAGGGTTACTCACGTCCAGACAGCACCGGCGAATGCGAAACACGGGATAGCGACCAGGGCACCAAAGTTGTTGGATTTTCCGTAGCCATTGACCCAGAGCACGACAGCAAGGAAGATGCACATGAGGGATAGCAATGCAATTACACCTGGCAAGTCGGAATCATCCCAAGGATCATCGGACGAGGATTGGCTTACCCATCCACAGTTTACGGGCAGTCCTGAAGCTCAGCCCCATGATCAGGTAGAACTTGGTGTCCACATGGCCTCAACTAAGTAGTAGATGGTGGCTGACTCGGACGAGCGATAGTTGCACCGCTTTCTTTGACTGACTCTAGTATGATAGGACACGACACCCGCGTACTAGATGTTCCCAAACTCACTTGTGAGCTGCCCTTTAGAACTCCACGTCTCATCGTGACTTTTTTCAGTCCGTTCTCGTGCCAGGGAATTCGTCGAGTTCCATGATCAAGTCGAGGTAGGGCAACGACCACGGGCGTTCTCTGTTGCCTGACGCGTATTTCAGACCAGCATTCACCTCCTGGATTCTTTAGAGTCGTTCCTATCCACCTTCCAGAGGGACCTGTCCGCCGTATCTGGTCAAATATCTGAACTTCAGGCGCGCAGCACTGATATTGACAACAGACTCAAGAGCCGTCGGGTTCGGTTTCTCGCTCTTTCTTTGTTCTAGTAGTAAACTCGCGTCCAGAGAATCGAGAAGCCCTTGTCAAGTCTCATATCTGACCTGACAATCCCGCCCACACTGGCTACGACATTACTCGACACAGAAGTTGGGGAAGCATGGATACCGGCGGTTGCCGATTTCGAAAGGCGGCTCGATGCCCTACGCACACGGTCGCGTGTCAAGGCTGCGAAAGAACTGGCAGATGTCGTAGAGGCCCTCCGGATAGTCGTATGTTCTTTTCTGTCTGATCCTGCAAGCAAGTACCCACACAAACCTACAAGACAGCGACAAAACTTCGCGCCTTTTTCCTTGCATTATTGAACGCGATAAAGGATAGCGTGACGACCAATATGCACGTGTTGCAGTCTTCCGGATTCCTCAAATATCGTGCCTTATTTGGGTTCTTGAAGCGTCAAGCTGAAGCCGTGGCAAAGGAGATACAAGAATCGTACATTGTTGCAACTCGCACATACTATGAGACTGCGTTTCGGCGCTACATTCGCAGTCTTGGTTGGCTGAGGGTAAACTTTTATTATTATTAACCGCTCATCTGTGATCAATGGTCTTCAGGCTCGGGTTACCGAGAGGTTTGAAAGTATTGCAACAATGTCAACAGAGGACGATGGACACTTGGAGCGCTTGAGCTACGCAAAGTTGGACGGACCAGGTGTCATACTTGCGTATCAGGCTGACGACAAAGCTCATGTGAGTGCGTCGGCTTTTTGCATCGGTCAACAGGCTAAGTATCATCCCAAGGAAGAGCCGCTTGAAGCTATCTTGAGATCCCTCTTCTTGGTTCTGATGGACAATGCGACAGCAGAATATTCATTTGTTGCATCCTTCTTCTTCGTCGAGCCCTTAGGGCCCCCACCGTCTATTAAAGAGCCGGAAGCTGCACAGCTCTCTGTCACGTTGGGGGAACCTCACGATAAAGAGGTCGAAGACAGCGATTCCGCGACTGATTCAGAAGCGGCGACTCCCGTTCCGAATTCAAGAGCTCTCGAACCCCAAGGTCTCGGCCGTCTCGCCACCATGAACAAGGCTGAACGAACGGAGCTAGGTGACATTTGGAAGAAGATTTTCGACCCTGTTTTGGAGTATACAAAGGCAAGTCATTGGTGTCAGACTCAGAGAGAGCGAGTTTGACAGAGTTTCCATTTATTTAGACATTCTTGAGTTCCATCATCGAACCTCTACCACCACCTACTCCCCTCCTGACCATGGTCCGACTGGCGGAAGCTGTCACGGAAGAAGTTCAGAAACGCCAGTGTTCGCCTTTGGAGACATTCTTCTTCACTATGCGCCTTCAGCTTTGGCCCATATTCCAAAAAGCCATTTCGGAGCACTGCGATTCGCTCAAAAAGCTGTCAGATCGTCCCAGCGGCTACTTCAACAAGGCGCCTTCGACAACTGACGAGTTGGTGATCAATGCAAGTATCAAAGTGTACGCATGTTGCCAGCTCATCAGACCACTTGCAGATTTGCAAACGTTACATCAACTTGTTCCAATCATTGGTCTTGTTGACGGAACAGAGCGAAGAGACCATGATATTCAGCAAGTGGGCGTTTAGTGTTGCTATATGTGTATCCCTGGGACTGACTTTTATGCAGCCTTTTTCGACTTCAACAAGAGTTGAACAAGTTCATTCTGCGACACACGGAACAGATCACAGACCCGGTCGCAAAAGCTACAAAGCAGTCCTCCATCTATGAAGTACTCTTGCAAGGTCTGATTGTAAGTCCCCTCTAAAATGACCAGCGTGCGGTGTGCCAACATGTTTACATAGAAGGGGACTCGTCTTACGTCGCATCCCAAAGCTCAGGTCGAGCTCAGCTTTTGGACGGAAAAGGAAGAGGCAGCCCGAAGGATTATCATATCTGCAGGTAAAAGGAGGGAAGCCACGTGAATAGATATACTATTGTGGTGAAGATGATGCCCATTGTTGCGTCGATCCAAAATAAATTACTCAGCAGAAGGGATTTCCAAGGATAAGATAAATAGATAGTCAATCAGGGTTTGTAAAGAGCAGAGGAGATAAGGAACGTTTGATATTCAAGGGCCCGATGACAGTGTGGTGGGCTTAGAGCTGTTTCGGCAGGGGTAAATCACAGCGGTGATGAGATCTTTGGTGAAGAATGTCAAATACTGAAACGCATTACCAGTGATCGGACTTTTGCATGGATGGGAAGGACGCTTTTAACAGATTGGTGGTGCCATTGGGCTTCCCAATTCCAAGCTTGTTCAGGACGTCCCGCACTTCACCCGATCCAGCCGTCACTGCTCGCTTCTTGAATCTAGGTTTCGGCTTCGTTGGGGCCAGACGGGGTGTGTGCATGTCAAATGACATCGTGTGATCGAGTGTTGACACCGAGGGAGGTCGAACGAGAGTCGGATTTGAAGCTCCTGCCCGACCTTCTAAAGCTTCCCTAAGGTCGGTAACCCCGACACCGCGTACAGATCGGGTCAGGCTCTGAAGGGAAAGGTTCTCAATCGCCATCAGTGCAGGTGATAGCCTGAGTAACGGAGATCCATTTTCCGTCAGGGGTCGGTGTGTATTGGGTCGTTCGAGGGCTAGAATGACCGATTACATTGTAAATACGCGGGAGAGATTTTTGAAGCTCACAATCCTTTAGGGCGGCTTCCGCAGACCACTGCGTAGTCAACCTGCGAAGCAATGCTTGCCGATCCAAGCCGACTGCTTCCTGAACATTTTTGGAGGAAACGATCAACGAGAGTGCTTCATCAGCATTTACATGTGACCATTCAGTCACCATCTCTGATTCCGTAACCGGGGGGAACATGACCTGCTCTTCTGGGGGACGTAAAACGCCTGGCGTGAATGATGCCACTTGGGGAAGAGTTCCTGAATGCAATGATGGGAGTGCCTGGGAGAAACTCTCCGTAAGCACTAAAGTAGACAAGGTTTGCGCAACCCTTACGCTTTCCGCCAGTTTGATCAACTCAACACATTCCCACACTTGGCCAACGACAAGCCAGACACGAGCAATGACTTCCTTCAACACTCTGGCTCGCTGTCGAACGGAAAGGTCGGACTCGTCCTTTATCTGGGAAGCTGCGTCTAGCGAGAGAAGCATAGGGATTCCGGTCAACAGGCCTCGAATAGGAACCTCTTCGTGTATGGCAGTAAGAACATGAAGAATGAGCGCGTGGTCTGATAAGGAGGCAAGGGTCGTAGATGAAACCTTTTGAGGAATGCAATCTAGTAGCTTTTGGGTGTTGGAAGCTTTGCGCGACCGAGTGACGGTACCAGCCGAACGGCGGGAGGAAGAGGGACGAGATGCCTGTATCTCTGTCGCTTCCATATTATGCCCAGATGGATCTGTGCTTGGCGTTATAGAAGATACCCCTATGGACGCAAGGTCGCCGTTCAACGAATAAGCTGGAGATGGAGAAAGGTCGGGGGTAGACCCGAACGAGGACGAGGTGGCGAGTATAAATAGATAGGCATGAGTAGCGTGTAATGACCGCGTGCCGGGGTCACCGAAGAGCGTTAGGTTGATGTTGTTCATCTGAACAGGGAAACTCTCTTCTGTCATCTGCCTTGAACGTGTGATTCTGCCCGATGCGTCTCGTTTCGCAAGTTCCTGGCGCAAGTACGTGACCAACGTATGAGCGTAGTCACTTCTCACTGCATAATCATCATCACACAAAAGGTTCAATGTCTCATACCATATCTCTCCGGATACTCTTTTCCGCTGGGGAACCTGGGAGCTGGGTGACGAAGTGCCGCTATCCAATAGGAATGAAGGCTGAGGAGACATGGTGCTTTGCTCATGATCATCCTTTTTTGCTGCATCGGCAGCTTGTATAAGACCCGAAAGCCCGGCGAGTAAGCATCTGATTGCTTGTGAGCGACGTTTGTTGTGATCCTCTCTCTCGAGTGATGGGGAACCGCGAATCTCGACGGTCACGAGACGACTGATAAGTTCGCTAGCCAGATCCTGGATCTGGTCGGAGTAG